>JAPYYQ010000080.1:0-114337 GCA_030522585.1 Anagyrus pseudococci
AAATCTGTTCTTCAATACTAGAAATTTGTTCTTCTATACTAGCCAATCTAGATTCATGCTCTTCCACTTTATTTATTAATTTTGGGATTTCAGATATAATAATTTTATAGTTTAAAAAGCCAAGATCTGCCGCAATGACAATTATTTATAATTGCAATGATACGGTATTTTTGCGCGCGCTGTACATGTGCGCAGCGAGGAGCTCGGCGCTCACGCGCGCGCGAGTTAATTCTAAATTATAAATGATACAGCGCTTCGCTATTTAACTTGAATACAAATAGCACTTGTGATTTATGATTTATGCACTTGTTTCGACCCGTTCCTTTTCCAGCCTTACGAGATGTTTATTTTTTCCCCCTCTCTCCCTCCCTCCAGCCCCAGCTGGTTCGTCTTTTTTTTTTAAATCCTTCGTCGCTTCTTTTTTATTTCTTACACCCATTCCGGCTGGGTAACATTTGAAAAATTAACATTATAATAATCGCACCTCGGCTATATTTAAGGCGCGAGCGATAGGAGCCGCGTTAAAGGTCAGTATCTCCAATCGAATTAAGCACTAAAAGCCACGTAACATGGATAATTACATTTATTAAACGAAATTATTGGCGTGTAATCATAATATTTGTGCGCGTACCTACGTCCTTTCGCATTACGGCCAGCGTAGTCGAGAGAGAGAGAAATACATTTCAAAGACTTACGCTCGAAATAGGAAGACATTCAATTTGCCGATAAGGCCGAATAAAGCCAATCATAAATATCGGCATTACCATTCAGCCCTAAATTCAACGTCGCGAATATTGTCGTATAAACAGCCCGGAGCTTGCCGAAGCTGTGTATTTATACGAGACCGAATGGGCCGCTACGCTTATAACCCTAACGACCGAAAATTCGTTAAGACTCAATTAGCCGATCGAGAGACAGAGAGCAGGGGCCGTTATTTCCGAATCGACGGCCTCCGTAACGGACCGTCGCCGCCGCCTCGCTCGTTGAAAAATCCGCACGTGCATCGGCCCGAGCTCGATCGTCTGGTGCAGCTAGTGTGTCACACACAGACGGACACACGTGTACAGAGAGAGAGAGAGAGAGAGAGAGAGAGAGAGACGCGAGAGGATTTGCGGGGCCACACGTAGAGAGCGATCAGCGCGAGTGGAAAATTCATGCCGATTTCACGAGGGAGTGAGGCCGGCTACACGTACACCCGGCAACGAGTATAGTCTGGCTTGGTGGGACCCGAGGAGCCGTGTGATTTGCCGTAATGAGAGCAATTTTCGTAGGCATTTTCCTGCATTAGCCGGCTCTCTCTCTCTCTCTCTCTCTCTCTCTCTCGCGTCCGCGCGAAATCGTTTCTCCTCTCGTCCTCAACGACGCAGCCTGCGCGCCAGACTCTATCTCTTTCTGCTTCTCTTGTAATCTCGCGCCTCTCTCGCCTATCGTTCTCGTTAAAGAATGTGTTTTGTAACTCGCCCCTTCCTTCCCTTCCCCCCTCCGACTCACCCATGCCCCTCTCTCTCTCTCTCACTCTTCGTCTAATCTCGTCAGCTTCTTTTACCAGCGAGATATATTATTTAATTAATCTCTTTGTTCGCTTATGCAACGCCGCTCATTCGAGCCTGCTCAATTAAAAATCGAAATGAATTAATGACGAAAGGAAAAAAAAAGAGAAAAAAAAATTAGTCGACACGTATAGAGGAGATCTTCTCACTGTGCCGAGAAGAGAGAGAGAGAGAGCTTCGTGAGGTAGCGCGCGCGGCGGAGAAGCAGTTGCGCGCGCGTGTTCGCGTTATCGGCATCGATATTACCATTAATTAAATATGCCTAAGCCAAAGTCTTATATATCCTTCTCGTACGTTTTAGAGCGTACTTTATGCGAAAGCGCTTGCCTGCTATTATAATGGCCGGTTTATTGCCGGTAAAGTCGTTCCTATACGCGTCGCCGCTAGTATAGCACCACGCGCCTGTCGTATATACACACGTATATATATAAACGTGTTAAAAAGGAAAAGGACGAAAAAAAAGGTGATGCCAAAAAAGAAGGACTGAAATAGAGTGCGGCTTCTGCGCTCGCTCGCTGTATATAGCGGTATCCAGGCGGAGGTTGTATACATGCTGCCGAGAGAGAGAGGTGTCGATCTATACGGTAGCTCAGCCGGAGAGAAAAAAAAGGAGGCGAGACGGCCTTTCGCAAGCTGCGACACTTAGCGCGCCGCTGATCAGTGCGCGCGACATTAATGACGCGGCAATGAAAGCAGTCCCCCAACGAATATTGCGGCTCTCGAGATGAGCCAGCAGCGTTGCTGCATAGCCACTGCGCTCGCCTCCAATCATTAAGATTTATACACAAATAAACACGGGGGAAAAGTGAGCGACGCGAACGGACGACGAGCTGAGTGATCGAGATTGAGGTAATGCCTCGTCCGAGGGTGAATTATCGAAGGATCCGACGGGTGATGATGCCGATGAAAAATGGTAAGTTTTCCACGACAGATATGATGGATATTGGGAAAATTGAGGTTTCGTCGGATTTTCGTGACTTTTTTTTCGCCAGTTACTTTGAGCATTTGATAAATTGGATACGCGTTTGTTGGCGGAAAATCAGCGAGTGTTATTGTTGGTCGTGAGTGATGGTGTAGCGAGGTTGAAGAAATGGCAAGAGCAAATGGCCAAATGTCTTCTGGGTAATCGTTTGCGCTCGAGAGATTTAAATCAAGCGCTACTTGATATTTTTCTTTGATGACTAAGGTGGTAGCGCAACGAGGCAAATCCGTGATTTTATGGGCTTGGATTTATTTCTTTTCTGAATTGCAGCGATTATCAACGAGTGTTTTGTTTACTGTCAATTGCAGGTAACTATGGACTGATTTATCGTCTTACATATTTAACTTTCATTTTCATAAATATTTTGAACGTACGGATGTTAATCGGATGTTAACAATTCTCATAGCAGACAGCTCTCGCACCTGTCTCTCTCCAGATTTCAGCCGAAATCATCCAGACACCAAAAGCTCAAGAAACAAAGGTTAAACGAACAAAGTCATTGCGCCGAGTGGCAAACAGAGCGGACAGTAAGGAGCAGGAGAATAAGCATCAGCAGAGAAGAGAGAGCGATCGTTGCGGAGCTTGGTTCGTAAACGACGAGCACGTCGCAAAGGTCGAGTATCAATAACTCATTCGCGCAAGCATATCGCTGAGCCGGCGTCGGGCTCATTAAGCCCCGGTAGAACGAGTCATTACTGCCGCGTCATTTGATTCTAGCTACATCGTGTGTATAACGTTCTTTCTCTCTCTCTCTTCTGGCTCTACTCGATTTCGAGCGGAAAAATCGCGCTCGAGCGAGATGATGTTTACGCGCGCCGATGAGGGAGGGTGGGGGGTTGGCAGCTGCACACAGCAAGCCCTTCGGCGTCGAGTCAGCCGCTGCTGATGGGCAATTTGTTAGTTTAGCCGCTCTCTCTCTCTCTCTCTGCAGCCGAGATTCATATTAAGACTTTGATGCGGCGGTACTTGATTAACAGCGATTTGTTAGACGCTGGACGGCCCCGCGCCTGCATGGACGTAGAATCGTCGGGCTAGCGCGTCGGCAGCAGCCGAGCAGTGAGCCGCGCGCGCGTTTTGAGCGATGAAACGGGCTTAATTGAAGGCGCCGCGGGAATTCAGCAATGTTATGCCGATTGTTCGTTTGCCCAGCTGTACGAGCTGATGGATCGAGCGAGCGAGAAGTTGGAGCTATACGGCCGGGAGAAAGAGAGACGCGCGTTTAACGATTGTTCCGAACAAATCGCTGCCCCAGCGAGCAACGTTTTATTCTCCGAGGAGAGGCGGGGGGGAGGGCAACGATGACAAAATAAACGATACATCTCGCCACTCTCGCGCCACGGCGCTTTATTTCAGAAGCGTAAAAATGAAACAACTTGCGCGCCTCTGATAAATCACGGCCGAGCAATCAATTTGGAAATCGTCATTAGGTATATGTATGGCTTTGACTCTCTCTCTCTCTCCCAGTATGTGCGCAGTGAACCCGCGTAAATTCGGTTTAACGATTTTGCTCCGATACGGGGCGGCTGATAAGCGGAAACGATGGGGGAAAGGTGCCCAATAAACGTTAAAGCCTACGCATAACGTGCATCTCGTTAAAAGAATAAAGACGAAAGAAAAAAAGAGGTAAGCGTGGCTCTTTAACAGCGGTACTTCTCTTTCTCTCCCTCGTAGGCTGCTCATATCCCCCGGTCGCTCTTGTCGGGCGTCGAAGAGCTTTCGGAATTCCGGAGCGCCGGGGCCGGATTATTTATTTCGGACTACGCGCGAGTGAGAGGGGGGGGTTGCTCTCTCGGGCGCTTTGTATGCACTGCTCTCGAAACTGACACGGCATCATAAAATAAAAAGGCCTGAAAAAGCGGCAGGAATTCTCGCGAAAAGAAAGAAAAGAACGGCAAACGACTGGCTGAACGACCGAGGCAAAAAGTCAAAGTCAGAGAGCGAGGCTCTCTCTCTCTGTTGCGCGCGCCAAGTGGACCTCTACGTATATCCATATGCACATGAGTGTGCGCGCCTGCGCCTGTGTATATAGAGGTGCGTTGGCCATTCTGAGAAAATGGTAAAAGTCCAGGGCGCATAAATGAATCAGACGAGATAAAATTGCATTACGTCCTTGGGGACGATAAAAATGAAACGAGCGCATTAACTTAATTTTATTTATCCGTCCTTCTCTCCGTTCTTTCCCTCCTCTCTCTCTCTCTCTCTCTCGCTCGAGGTCTAATATGGCGCGCCAATAAGAGACGGAGATGGAAATAACGAAAGAGAGAGAAGGAGAAACGAAGTTGGCCAAAGCTGGGGCGGGGAGCGGTGAAGAAGGAGGTATAGGTGCTGGAGGAGGTGGTTGGGGTTAAAGAGGGGCAGGGAGAGGGAGGAGAAAGAGGGATTCCAGTCACATCGGGCGGGCTGGGAAACACGAGGACGCGCGCGGCCAATGCGGATCCAGCGCGAGCTCCTCGGAGCCGGGCGCGCAGAGAGGAGAGAGAAAGAACGGCACGTACGGCGGCGGGCCTCTCTCGAGGATTTAGAACTCATAAAAATCAGAGCCCAGAGAGAAAGAGAGAGAGGGAGAAAGAGAGGTTGGCCGCGTCGCGCGGCGACTCTCGCACAATCAGCATTCCTTTCTTCGGCTGCAGCAGCAGCACACACACGCCCGCGACGACGACCTCTGCACCCTACTCTCCTCTCCCCCTCTATCCTCTTTCGCTGCCGGTCTCTCTCTCTCTTTCTCACACAGTCGCAAGCGCGCGTTACTGCGACCTCCCGCTCTCCCCCACACCCCCTTCTCTCTCTCACAAAAGATGTTAATTGCGACTGCGTTCCTCAAAATGGGCCTCGCGGTCATCCGCCTCCCCGGCTCCCAAGTTCAAGCGAACTTCACGCTCATCGTCAAGGAAATAGCCTCGAGCGCTCTCGACACGCGGCTTCCGCGCGCCAACTTTTCTTCCAACCCCCTTCCCCCGCCGTTCAGGCTCTCTTTACAATGCCCAGGCTCGCGAATAGGCTAGTAGATATATTTCTCCCTTAGCTGATTGCTTCTCTGCCGAATCATATAAATGTAAGCGCTGTTAAAACGAATGACAAGCTGCATTCCGATGCGGCTGTGAGAACTGCACGGGGTATACGTGGAAAGGCGAGCTTGCGATAAAATTTTGCTCCAATTTCAAGCTTATCTCGTGGCTTAATTGTGTTTTTTTTTCTTTTTTTTTCGTTCTTGTGTCTTTAATATTATCTACTGATTATATGAATTAAAATAAATGAAAAAATGTAAGTTGAAAAGCTGAAGAAAATCCACGAAAAGCAAGGAAATCCATTGAAATAATAGTGAAACCTGTTGCGTAAAGACGATCGACTGGCGCAGTTGGCTGGTGGGGATAAAAGCTTGAAGCTTGCGCACTCACGCTCTCAACATCATTCGTTAAAGGGGGCGGACCTATGGGAGGCCGGGCACTCCCCTAAGCGCAGACGCACTTGTTCTATTTACGCCGTAATGGATCCCAAACGTTTCGTATTTCTTTTATCTCCATTTACATCAGGGTAAATCAATAAAAAAAATTTTTTTTCAACACGAAATTACGAAATTCACGAAATTTTTTCCGTATATATCACAAAATTGTAACGAAGAGGTTTATAACCGACCAAAGAGTGAAATAAATTATAATGATATAGAGCCTATGTTTAGCAACACTCCAAAATAAACACGCGCGAATAGTTTTTATTCTAAAATATTATAAATCAGGCTTAATCGCAAAGTCTCAAAAACTCAGCATCAATAACACAATCCAACGAGATGAGCATTTTGACATTTATTTATTGCTATAAATAATTCTTTATTATTAACATAATAGTAATTACACGACTTAAGTAACTTGGATTAATTTTTTATCCTCATCTCTTCTTTTTTTTTGTTTAGCCGGAGAAAAGTAAGTCGAGATACACTTTTGTAATAATGACATTAATTGTAACGATTCCGGCCGAGAGTGTATTATAAAAATTGGAGGGCAATTAATAATAATGTCCGAAACTATATTATATTGTTATAATAGTGACAGCCACATAATACCAAGATCTGTCCCAATTTCTCTTGATATATTTTCGACACGCGGAGTACTTTATAATTAAGCGATTTTTTCAACAGCGCCCACTTTTTCATCTTACGAAATATCCATGCTCTTTTATTCTTTACAAAAAAAAAGCAGGCCTACGAGCCTCATCTAAAAGCGATTAAAAACCTTAAAAGAAATCGGCTTTTTTTTTGTCAGCATAACGCTAAAAGAAAGGGAAACTCGTCATTTTTCATACTTTATTACACAAAATAATCGATCCGAAAAAAAATTTCACACACGTGATTGTACGCGAGAGTATAGGAGCAAATAGGATAAGGAAAAAAAAGCAGCCAAGAGAAAGACAGAACGAGCTTCCGATCTCTCTCAAAAGAATAAAAAAAAAGAAGTCTCTCCGCTCGAGAAGGCCTAGAGGCTTAATGAATGGACTGGTGGTTAATGGTACCGAGAGCAGGTAGGTTCGATTTTTATTCGACAGCTCATTAATTTTAATTCAGCCGGGAAAATATATATCAGCCTCCCCCTTCTCTCCCACGTGGAGGCGCTTTGGTAACTCGCTAGGTGCGAGGGTATTTTAGGCGTTTAATCTAATTGGTGCGAGAAGGCTGCTTTCCCTCTCGACGACGGTAGCGCTGTGCTCGGACGTGTGTTGCAATATAAGGGCGAAGGTGAGGGCCGGCTTGGACTGATGAGGAGCAGCGGCGGACCCGCGCAATCAGTTGCTCGTCAGCCCAGTCAAAGACTCCCCCCCCCCCACGTCACAAGCTTAATTGCATGGCTTCTTGCGGCGAGAGAGAGCCTGACGAGCGCGCTCGCGCACGTGCGTTAAGTGTTGGGTACTTTGTGCTCTCCCCCTTCATCCCTCGAGCGCCTTTTTTTACACTCTGTGCGTTATTTTGAGATACACCGCTGTGATTTGCTATTTTTTTAAGGGGGAGGGGGGTGATATGAAAAAATTAGAACGGGAAGTAAATAGTTTTTTGTCGTAATTATTTGCAGTAATGTGTACTTAAAGAAATCGAAATCTCACAGAAACTCAGTTTATAGAAATAGTTAACAATGACTCTACTAACCTGCCCGTTTATCGAAGAAAGGCCTCTAAACAAACAATCTGCGTTGTCCATTGATGAAGGTCAAACGGTTTCCAAAGTGTTTCCGGTCCCTCTGCAACTTTTAAATTGAAACACTTTACTTTGCATAAGCTGCCTGAACAATTTCGATATTTTTGAAACGTATCTTTTAGAGTAGTATTTTTGGCAATAGTACACATATTTTCGAAACTTCCTTAAAGATAAAAATCAAACGGATATAGGTTTAAAGATCGAGCCAGGTATCTAGATGATCTATCGCAGATAATCCATCATCTTTGAAAGCGACTGTTGGGACAGTCTCGTGTGTCCGTTGGTATTATGAAGCGAAACCCTATTATGCTGCTACCTCATTTGTAGGCGTAGGATGGGGTTATCTTTCAATGGAGCTGGCAAAATATTTTGTAAAGTATCTGTGTATTTTCATCGGCCAAGCGTGTTTACAAAGATTTGGGAGCAGCGACAATATGCTCGTCGTCCACTTCCTGTCAAAACACCCATCTTTTTATAAGCGTTAACGTTTGAACAGGCTTAACCGGGATTTAAGCGTAACCACTTGCGTATAGATTTTACCTATTTGCCACGAGCAAATAACTTAATCTACGCACGCTGATCAGAACTGCTTTACAAACTACGTATTTCTTCGGATCCTTAAAATAAGATTATATTTTTATAATTGTATGGTAACTGTACAACGAGGGAAGTTATGGAATTCTGGCAGTAAATATTTTCCCGCGCGGTAGCCATTATTTGTAAAGCGATTAACAATTAATTAATTATTTAAAGTAGACTGTTAAATCAGGGTATATCAGATAAGAATCGATTACTTTTTAAACTTTGAATTGAAATTAATTAGGCACTCAGTGATTATCTAGAATTTATTAGTTTGAGGAAAAAAAAGGAATGTATAAAAGAAATAGCTTTAATGCGTACACAGTGGCTAACAACTTTCGAGTTTTGCCGTGAAAATTAAATATTTTAGTTTTTGGCTGATAATTTTTTTACGCGTATAAAAGTATCGTGTAAATCTGAATAAAACATAAAATGTCGATTTGCGTGTCAATTAGTTTTTTCAATTAAAGTGCTTGGCAAACGTTATCACCCGGGTTTAAGAAAATATATACTTTTTGGGCGTCGGACAAAAAACAGTACGGGTAAGAATGTTTTTTTTTTAAAGCCAACTCTAAATGAAACCGGAGATGACTCAATAATAATATTTTATCATGGAACGTGTGTGCATTATCATTCGAATTGAGTTCAATTTAGTCATATTTCACGTTGTTTTTTTCAAGCACCTACATTTAGATACTCATTTAAAGTTCAACATTATGCGTTAAAGGAACAAATTTGACATCTTAATGTATGCAATTGCTGTAAGTATAGAAAAACATTGTTTATCAGTTACTTTGTTGGGCTCATAATTCAACGGATATGCATAAACATGATTTTTCAAAATAAGTAAAGAAAAAACTATTTTCACTGAATATTCATAATAAATTTATATATTACGTTTGTCACAATCTCCGTATTATTTGTCGCGACATTTTTGTTAAATAAACTACGTTATTTATGCCCGCTGCAACTCTTACGTTAATTTTTTCTACAAATCTCCTATAAAAAAAAAAAGAATTTACACCAACTTTATTTTTGTGGAGTATTCCCGAAAAATAAAAGAAAAAAAAGGAGGAGCGTATCAGATGGCCGGTGGTGTTTACGATACATCCATTACTTCCGGGCCATTGATCGCGATCAACGCCAAAAGTTCCGGGCGTATCGATCAGAGAATCACGCACGAATCCGTGTTAACGCATTCTCCTAAAGTGTCGAGGTTCACGCGCCGCTCGAGGAGAGGAAAAAAAACCCCCGGCAGCGAGGAAGAAAAATGTCCAAGGCGAAGAAGAGAGAGAGAGAGGGTCGTAAAAAACTAACACGGGAGAGACGAGGCAGACGGAATGTCTTGGGAGATGAAATTAATACCGAGATAGCAAGATAGAGAGTAAAGCTTCGGTCCGTCATGCGCGCGGGACCTCCTCGGGGTTCTCCAACTGTATATAGGCGATCGACCGGGCTCTCTCGGTATCAGCGACATAAAAAGACACTCGCTCGTTCCGTGAGCGACGCGTACACGATTCTTTTTAACGCCCGTTCCTGCCTCGAACAGAGAGAGAGAGAGAGAGAGACTCGCCCCCTCCCGGCGATAGTCGACCAGGTCATTCCTCCAAGTCAGCCGGGCTCTTTTCCTCCCATTTAAATTATTAATGATTGGGTCCACGGGGCAGCTCCCTCCCCCCTGCCCCCCTGACGACACGGCACGAGCGTCTTCGCGCGACCCTCGACTCCCTCTCTCTCTTTCGTTCACTCAGTCACTTTTTCTCGACGTGTTAACTCGAGAGAAAGAGAGCGGCGTCGGCCGAGCCTATTTTTTATTTTTCGACCTCTCTCGACAAACGAGCGCAGGCCGTCTCGAAGCCTCCGCCGCCGCCGTCGCGGAGTAGGTGTTCCGAGCTTGGCTTTTGTTTCCCAGGCTCTCGATCAGCCCATAAAGAGCAGTTCTCTCTCGTCGGAGCAAGAGCGAATCCTTCTCTGGCTACTTTCGAAAACGCCCTCGTCCAACGTACCGCCGATCTTTTTTTTCTTCTTCGTCGCGTGTGCGTGCGCGTCCGTTGGGAGTGACACGCGCGAGCGTCGATAATTCGTGAATAGGGCGCAGCTTGATTCGTAGCCGCCCTCTCGGCGTTTCCGATCAATGCTCGATGCGTGTACGTTGTCGAGCGCTCGTAACGGGTTGCTCTCTTGCCGCTTGTCACTCTCTCTCTCTCTTTCTCACTGCCCCTTTTATCAGTTTCTCTGGCTGTAGCTTTTATTTTCCTTCCTCCCTCTCTATCGCTTTCTTCATTTGGGACTTTATTGACAGGAGGTTCTTTCATTGCATTGCTTAGGTACAATTAGCGATGATATGGCTGGGAGAGAAAGTTCATCGATACGATGTTTTAAGCGTCGATGATCCATCGTGGATTAGTGGTTTTTGAGTATAATAGAAACATTTTTCATTAGAGTGTCAAAAGCGTAGCGAGAACTAAAATTTTTCTAGAGAGCGAGAGTAACGTTTATAGGGTTTACTAAAGAAGCCTTGTCGTAGAAGGGAAATATAGAGTTATTAAAATTTTTCCTTCAAAGAAATTATACAACGCATAATGTTGATCGTATTAAATATAAGGATTTAAAATTCCCTGTGTTTAAAAAATAAAGAAACGTTTTTAATATCTTAATGACCGCGTACTCGCAATTTATAATTTTAATACCACTAAATCTTATCATTTTTTTTTGCTTCTTCATTGATCATCATGAAAAATTAAAATATAAACGCTAATTTATTGCCCGGATTATCGGATATTCATAAATGCAAATAAAAAAAACTTTCTAGAAATAGCTTAACCCGTAAACAAATAATAAAACTATATCCTCCAATAAACATTCTGCTTTCGATATCAATGAAGATCACGGACGCTCATGCATGGCGAACGAGACGATAAACATTTGAGACGTATTTAAAAAAATGTTGACTCGCTATGCGATACAATATAGCTATCAATATAACTGTTACAGTGTAATTTATAAAAATCAAACTAGCCCGTATTCTTCTTTGAAGCGAGAGCTCTGGCAGTTCGCAGTATATAGAGTCAGGAGAAAAAAGAAGGAAAAAAAACGAGAAGCGAAAAAGCATAAGAGCGGAAGAAGAAGGAATATTACAGAGTATTTGTCATCTCCTGTCACTTCGAAAAATCGCTCGGCTTGAAAAACCTAAGGTAGCGCGAAAGAGAAGGACAGAGAGCGAGCCTCAAGAGTGAGGGATATGGACTCGGGCCGCTATGGGGAGAGAGGGATAGAAAGACGGGTAAGAGAGAGAGAGAAGTGGTAGCTCTCGCGCGCCCAAGTGTCGATGGAAAGAGAGAGAAAGAGCGAGCGAGAAAAAAGGTGAGCTTCGAGGATGAACAGAGGAGAGAAGAAAGAGAACTCAATAGACAGTAGGCAGACGAGCAGCGACGGCAGCAGCAGGATCACGGGAGCTGGCTGCATACACTCCCAATGATATTCTCTCTCTCTCTCTCTCTCTCTCTCTCTCTTTCTCCGTCGAGTGAGTTCATAAGCGGCTTCGGTTCTTCGGTCGAGGGGGGAAAAGGAAGCAGCAGTATACAGCAGCAAAAAAGACGCGTGAGCCGTTTCAAAATATTTCCACGATTCGACGAGCAAGGTAGGAGCGAGGAGGGAGGGGGAAGAGCAATAATTCAAAAAAGTAGGCCACAATGCCAGGCCGGAGCATCAGGAGCGGCGTGTAGTAGGTACAGGCGTCGCGATTCATATACGGAGTGCGAAGGAAGGCGGCACACGTATTAGGGCGCTCGGCCCCCCTCCAGGTGCCTTGTCGAGTGCGCAGAGAGAGAGAGCTTCCGCATGAGCGGGCAGACACAAGGTGAAGCGGTGGAAAAGCCGACGTCGGCGAGGGGTAGCAGGAGGGACCAGGCAAGGGAGGAGGGGGGAGCCGCGAAGAAACGAAGTCGCGCGCGAGTAGCCGATGCCGCATCCGGATTACGTACGGCCAATTGATCATGAATATACAAAGCTTGTGACGCGCCTCCCTCTCTTTCTCACTCTCTCTTCGGCTGCCGCGCACGAGCGGGCCGTCGGTTTATACTCATGGCGTATAGCTATAGGCAGAGAGGCTGGTATATAGGCTCTCGGCGATATATCCGCGGAATACGCGCCGAGTGGCTAGCAGCAGCGGCATTGCCGCTCTTCTCTCTCTCTCCCGGCGCATTGGAGCGCCACAAAGGCATTCTCCAGTCTGATTTAGATATTGATCAAAGCTTAGAAAGGCGAAGGCTGTATTACGATTTATCTTACGGGCTTGCTAATTTAATGGCAAGCAGATCGCGGCGGCGGCTAAGCGCTGCACGTGAGCCCCGCACTCGCCTCTGCAGCCTCGCGCCTCTCTCTCTCGCGCTTCCACCCCCTCCACCTCCCTATATCCGCAGCGCGACTCTTTGACCAGGGACGGATTTAAGATTTTGCGCGCTGTGGAGAGCTCCTCCGTACTGCACCGTGAATGCGTCTTGATTTAATCGACCTCTCTTTCTCCTCCTCCTCCTCTGGCTGATTTACAATTTGCCGGCTCTATGAAATACATCGAGTGCTCGGTAGAGAGGGGAGGCTCGCTGGACGTGCTACACATTGCCTGGAAATTGTTCTCCGGCTCCGTTTCCTTCTCCCACCCCACCACTCTCCTCCAGACATCTCTTTGCTTCCTTCTCTTGCGCGAAGAGAGAGAGAGAGAGAGAGAGAGAGAGAGAGAGAGCGCCGATCAATCCATTGTGCGCGCCGAGTTGTTTTTCGAAAATGAAGAAACAATGAGGAAGCTCCGGCTTACAAGCGCGCGCGTCACCTCTTGTACGCACGCGGCGCGCGTTCTTCTTCTTTGTGCGAGCGGGAGAACGAGATGAGAGAGTGAGAGAGGAAAAAAAATAGAAACATCAAGGAGATGTATTTAACATTTTATTTGCAGAAGATATGCGCTGATAAAAGAGTACACTTGCGCGAGAGAGAAAGAGCGAATGATATTTTCCAGCGGCGGTGTATAAGTGCGCGACGCGTTGTGTAATGCCCCAGCCGCGAGCGTTATAAACCTATAAAGATGTTCCCGAGCTGTTGGAGCAGAGACGCTCTCGCCTCTGACCCTCCCCTTTCCCCCACCTCAAGAGAGCTCTACATGTTACACTCCCTTTCTCTTCGGCTCTCCGCGCTGCTTTTATTATATTTATTAATTAGCGGCCGGACGCTGTCTCCGCTCGAATATTACCGGCTCTCTTACATCTCTCCTTCTGTCTTTCTCGTTTAAACACGTTTGTAAAAGCCTTCGTTAAATGTTAATGTACCACGCGGGACGGTCGAGCTTTTGGATTTTCGGCTTCATTAATATCAATTAAATGCGTCCCCGCGGGACCAAGTACTCTGCTACCAAACTTTCACTTTGATTTTTATATATACGACAGAGCCAACGGATTGACTCTCTGTGTCTACTCCGAGCACTGTGTAATTACAAGCTGTATACGAGCTTGAGCAAAGCTACGGAACAAATGCACCCGAGGTACATACAATAGAAGATCGACATTTTTCCAAGTCACCACGGCTCTAAGGACGTGTCACTGCGCGATTGAAAAAGAATATCCGTTTGTAAAAGAGAAAACACTCGTCGAATGGGTATGAGAGAGAAGAATAGCCTAAAATGCATCTTCCTTCTCCGCTTTGGATTTTCCCCTGCTAATCCGTCCAGCTTCTCCTCGCATGCTCCTCTTACTCTTGCGCGCGCACGTGGGGACGGATTTAATTGCTCGCGAAGGTCACCTTCGCTCGTTTGTTTCCTCGAGATTCCGTGGAACGCGCGAGAGGAGAGGGGCACAAGGAGGAAAGAGGTTGAGAGCGAGAGAGAGACCCAATTTACCGGCGAACTTTTACCTCGCGATTAAGGTCACACATGGGTACTACTGCTTCTGCTCGTACTGCCTCTGGCTTGCCTCCGTTCTCGGAACTAATGATTATCAAACCTTTTTCTTTACCTTTCGACATCTATCTCTCGCCGGCACCTATATACCTAACACTATTTATTTCTCTCCCGTTTTTCTATATCCTTTTTATTCTTCTCAGCTCGTGCTCTCTTTAACCTTTTTTTCTTCATCCTTTTGTCCTTTTTGATAAATGTTACACTTTTGTTCAGGGCCGATAATTCTAGCGGTGGCCGATTTTCTTAATTAGAATCGGTTCCAGGAAGAATCGGCTATACAGCAGCCGTGTGCCTGGCTTTATTTCACCAGCAATTGCCGAGCGCTAATTATTTTTATTGCCCCCCGTTCGATACTGAAACTAACTTATTCATGTACGCTCGCGATGAAAATAGAAAGGGGTGGCTGTAGCACTTACTTTACCGATATACCCTTGAAAAAAAAATGAAGAAACGAAAAATGTTACATCAAAGCTGTCGTTGCTCGACGACGCGTACCCGAAGCGCACGTATTACAGCTAGTCTTTAATTTTCGCGGAAAAACGTAGCCGCGCGCGTCCGTACGCGGAAGACAATAGAGCCACAGAGCGTCTCTCTCTCGCTCCGATAATCTCGCGCGCAAATTGCAGTGCAATCGATAATTCACACCTCGCGTTGTGCCGGGAATCCACAGGCGTTCTCTCTCTCTCTCCTTGGCGCGCAAAAGGACACATCTGTGTCGTTAGACGAAAACGTGCGAAATATATGTAAAAGTTACGCAAGAGCCCCGCGGAAATAACAGTCGGTATCTCGGCGCACGAGCTGCTGCTGCTGCGTTACTTTGAGCGGGGGAAGACTAGCCGCTGGGTCGAGGGTGCAAACGGGTATTCGGGAGGGGGGGGGGGAGGGCGCGCGTGAAATTTAAACGCTCGATGGGGGCCCCGAAGGGCCTGCCGTTGCGGGACCGCGCGCTAATTCGCACCTCCGAAATGAGCAGGAGAGAGAATCACGCCAGGCAGTGTATAAGGCGCGCGATACTGCCGGCAGGCAGGCGAGTATAATCTTCGCGTAAAACGGAGGCACGCGCTGTTGCTGCTGCTGCTGCGCGAGACCCCGAGCAGGAGGATGAGAGAGCGAGGAAGAGGAGATGAGAGAGAAAAAAAAGGGGCGAGGGAGGGAGAAGGTACAAGCTACTACGCCGGCAGGCGACAAAACGGACGCAGAAGCAGCAGGAGCACTCGCTACTCGGGATGGAAAAAGGAAGAAAGCGCGAAGGAGAGTGCTCGTGCGCGCTATACGCACGCGTGTCTGTGTAGCGTCCGTGCGCGGGTTTATAGCCACACGCGTATACGCCGAGCTCTGTATAGGGGAGGGGTGAAAAAAGGAGAGCTAGAGATAAAGCCAAGAGAGAGAGGGAGAGTTCTCTCTCTTTCTCTCTGGTCTGCTGCCCCTGTCTCCTCTTTTACCTCTCTCTGTATCTCTCCGTATATACGTGTGCATGTGCGGAGGCGCGCTTATACGCCTACGACCTGCTGCTGCTCCTGCTCCGGCTGCTGGTTCGGCTCTCTCTCTCTCTCTCTCTCTCTCTTGCTCTTGCTGCTACACAGAGTCTGTGCTGCATGCCGTGTACCGGCCGTGTGAATTTTCGAGCTTCACCCTTGTACTCGGACCTTGCCTTACAATACTCCCCTCCCCCCTCTCACCTTCCCCACCCTTACTTTTCTTGGCTCACGCTCCTCGCGACCTGTGAGAGAGGCCCCTCGCGCGCTTCTTACATTATGTTTAGGCGTATTTTCGAATTTTTAAATTATTACCCTCGCACTTTCTCTCTCTCTCTCGCGTGAAAATCTCTCTCTTTCTTCCTTTATTTAACATTTCTCGCGCTGTATTTCTCTCGCGATGCTAAGCCGGCTGCTGCACTTGCTTGGATTTAAAATTCAAATGGGCGAAACGTATATTTCGTAATTGAATAAACATTATGATAATGCACGATTTCGGACGGTATTCTGGTGGAGTTTTTACCTACCGACGGGGGCACTCGATACCGAATCGTGGAAATTACATAGGAACTCAGCGTATCGATATTCAGCCTACTGTTCTCTCTCGCACTGGCAGGAATGTCAAAAGATTTTTCATAATCGCGCGCCGTACTTACACGCGTTCGTTGCTTGCGAAAGACTTTCGTTCTAATAAAACTCGACGAGATCGATCGGCCTCGACACGTTTCTTTATTTATTTTTTTCTCTCTCTCTCTTCCACAGCCGAGCGTCTGTGTGTTGTACCGGGTCACAAAGATCGAGCCGAGATGCGCTGGAATATAACACGGCAAAGTCAATCTATATCGATCGTCCCATTAACGTGTCTATAGGCCGAGCGAGCTGTAATGGGCTCCTCGGCGTGATTGCGCGGGTGATTTTTAATTGCCGACGAATTATGCGGGGATCGTGTCCGTGTCGAGCGAGGTCAAAGCAGCAAATTCAAAATGAAGAAGGGGAGAAAAAAAAATGGCAAAGCCAGCGTGGAAAACGGCCGGCCCCGGATTGCTGAAAACGTGTCCAAATTATTCCTTCAGCTGCCCGGGAGGCAGAGCGAGATAGAGCGTCAGCTCTTTGGCGCCAGTAAGCTGTATGGAAAACAAGGTTTCTCAGGGTGGGCAGGAGGGGCAGGGGGGGGGGGGCTGGTAGCAGCGGCGGTCGTGTTCGTTTTGAAAAATTCGAGTAAAAGCCCTAAAGTAGAGGGGTAATTGAGCATCGGCGGCGCGCCGTATATATATCTAGCCTAGCTCGGCCGACAATGGGGGGAGAGAGATAGCCGGCGGCGAGTAAATTGAAATTTCCCGCGCGAGATAGCCCGCGAGCTGTACGAAGCACACAGCGTGCAGATCCGGAACCGCCGCGCTGTCAAGACAAAAAAGCGTCGAAGGCGGACAAGCGGGAGGGGAAAGGGGTGGTAGACGCTTTGAGAAGAGAGAGAGATAAGCGGAGCTCAGCCTAAGGGGTTTCCCACAGAGTCGCGGCGCGCATCTCTCTCTCTCCCTTTCGCGAGCGCGCTCTCACCGAAATTACCGGCGGGGCCACCACCGCCGCGGTTACGTGACCTTATTCTAATTATTCGCGGTCTCCGCCTCTACCAGCCCTCCCCCCCGTTTCTTCCATTCTTCTCTGGCTTTGCGTATTACACGCAGCGATGTGACCACGCGCGCGTCTGAAGCTACTGCGCGCGCTTTCGGAGCCACTGTCGTGAGAGATTAGCACGCTCAATTCTCTCTCTCTCTGATGCTTTTTCCTCCCCATCACCGGCTTTATGCTCCTTTATTTTATGTGATTTCATTCTTCCAACCTTTTACGTCCCATCTCGGATATTGTTTTAGTCTTGTTGTTTTTTAGGTCATTTTAGCGCGTCATGGAGAAGTCAAAGGATGAGATGTTAATTTTAAGGATACTTTTTTATTGGTAGTGTAGATGTATACCGTACGCTTTTTGTCCGGTCGAGATACTACTCCTTTTCTTTTTCTCGTCGACTCTCCGATCCGACGTGTATAATTTTGACGGTTTCCTAATTGTAATTAAATCGAATTATTTTTGCTTTTAAAAAATTTACTGTTCTCTTCAGTCTCTCTTGGTCAACAGGTATGACTTGCTGTTTCTACAGCGACTCTAGCGCACGTACTCGCTGCACGCGCGCGCAAACTGTATCAGGATCATTTAAATATCCATAAACAAGCGATTACTGTTAATAAGCCCGATAAAATCTTGCGCGAACGAGCGGCTGTTAAACGCGGCTGGCAGCTGTATATTTAGTTATTTAAAATCCGCCTTATCGCTGGCGCGGGGAGGGGAGCGATATGTCGGGGGCTTACTGAAAAATCGACGTAGGTTGCGCAACAAAAAAAAAAAAAAATAAAGAGCCGGGCCCGGGCGAAATGACAATTTTTAATCTGCAGAAACTAAATATTCCGTTTTATTATATCGATATATCAGATCGATAAAAGCGCATCTTGCGCGCAGCTTTTGCATATGCGCGTAAATGTATATTCATCTGGATTTTCCAATCTAAAATCTTGTTTTTAACATCGAGTTCTAAGAAGCTGCGAAACATATAAGACGCGTCTAGATTGCGCCGCGAGTATAACCGCGAGAGTAGTGTGTATAGAAGAGGAAAACGCGTGTATAGTTAATGAAAGTCATGAATAAGTAATGATTAATAAAGTATCGCAGCCTCAATCGTCGCCTCGAGAATGATCCTCTCGCTCTCGGCACAGTGGGTCCCCCGGTTAATGATTTCGACACAATTATCGATTATAACGCAGCTTTTTACGCTCCATAGATAAGCTGCGAGAAGGTGACCCCTAAATCAAAACCCAATCGCTCGTCCCGCGTCTCGGCTGCCGCGTATCTATTCGACGGCCAATCGCCAGAGCAATACGTTAGAGCGCGTCAGATCAGCTCTCCTAGCGAAAGCTCTGCGCGCGTGCCAACGTTGTAGGCTCTCCGGCAATTTTCAACGAGCGCGCGCGCGCAACGCGTTATTTATTTGACAAATCCGTAAAACGCGCTCGTCTATTCGAAGCCTCTTTTGACCGGCTCTCTTTCTCTCGCGTCGACATAACAGCGCGTAATTCCAAGCTCGGGATATACCAGCTCTCGGTGCTCGTGATTGGAAATCCACGAGGAAAATTTCGAGAAGATCTTCTCTGGCTTATCCACACTCGTACATACACACGCACACACGCGCTGGCTCGCTCGCTTATTGTCCGGTTGGCGCAAGAGCCTGGGTGATTGGAGAGGGGGGAGTAGCCGCGAACTGGATCGACGGGCGTTTCATTAGCACGTAAGAGAATCAAGCGAGAGAGGTAGGGAGAGGTGGGGGATTCCCCGCCATTGTGCCGAAGAGCGCACGCTAATGACGCGTTTCGCGATACGTCCTGCGCATAAATCGAAAGACCGAGAGCGACTGAGGCGGGGGGGGGGGAGGGGGAGAGCCGGCCGAGAATCAAGATTGCGCATCTGCGAGTTAGCCGCTCTCCTCCAGCAGCAGCAGCAGCGGCGGCGGCCTCGCTCCCCGTGCGCCTTTTTCCTCTTATTTATGTATATAATTAACGCGTTGAAAATGTGTCCTCTTCGCGCCCTCCCCGAGAGAGCGGTAGTCGAATTCCTCGGGCGTGTAACGCGAGCCAAGCTAGTCGCGCTCCCGAGAGCGTTTTACCTCGTTTCCATCCTTTTTTTTTTTCTCTCCTCTCCCTCTTATTTCTTCTTACCTCCGACCTACCCACCCCCTCTCCCTCCTTTGCCCAACCTCTCGTCCTCTTGCTCGGGGGCTTTTTTTATTTTTTAGCGTATCGGACGACACGAGGCAGGCTCGCGATTCGCTAATTTCTATTTTGAAAGATTCGCACCTTGGATTCCGTGTGTATACGTGTGTGCGCTCGCTGGTCCTCCTCTCCTCCCCTTTTCTTGGGTAGAGGTGTCGAGGAGAGAAAAGACGAGGCCTCACCGACGTCCGGTCCCGAGGATATAATGCATTATGAATGGAGCGATTCTTCGTCGCGCGCGAGACACGGCCCGGCCGATGCCGCTGAAAAGAGCTCGAAATTGTATTAACCAATTATACACTTGGCGCGGGATGTTTTACGCCATTAACATACTTTTTGTATATACTATTCCGTGTATATCTCCGACGCGGTATAGAGAGCTGGTGCTCCTTGCGCGCCTCGCCTCTTTTTCGATTTTCCGTTATTTTTCGAACATTTTATAAACTGTCTCTTTAGCTGCGCGCACGATACTTTATTACACGGCATTCGAAATGTAGTTTTAACGTTTTCTTCCTTTCTTTTTTTCGTCGGTAGACAGTTATTCCAGAAAATCCAGTTAAGTTTGAAGTCTCGTTTGTTTGTTCGGTGAAACTGAAAAGAATATCATTAGGCAGTTACAAGCTGTACATATATGCACATAGGGAGAGAAGGATAAGAAGAGAGAGATTTGCAAGCTTAGCCCGAATCGCCGACTTTTCCCATGTCGCTTCAAACTATGGGGCATGGGGGGAAGTGGAATCAATGAAAAGTTGTTAATCGCGCACGCAGCGCGAGTCACAGCGACAAAGCTCTCGCATGGAAAAGTCCATCGGGCACGAAGTCGAAGCGAGGCTCGGGGGAGGCCGCAACAGTAGCAGTGGAGAGCTACAGAAGAGCAAAGAAAACCGAGGGGGAGGATGGGGTGCGGACGGGAGGCGATGTCTGTCCGAGGACATTGGCGTCGGTCCGGCGGTGGAGAGGCCGCGGAAGAGCCGTGTGAGAAGCTGCCGCGGCGCAGAGCCGCGGGCTAAGCACGCGCTCTCTCTCTCGCTCGCGCGAGGAGGAGGAGCGGTAGCGGACGTGTTCGCACGCTACTATATAGCAAACAGGGAGCACAGGAGCGGTAGCTCTCTCTCTCTCCCACTGAAATCGGCAGAGCTGCTCGGCCTTTAGCCCCGGCTGTACAGGCTCTCTCTCTTTCTCGCGGGGGCCGTATACTGTACAGCGAGAGAGCGGACACACACTCTCCTTTTTCTCCCTCTCGTAATGAGCCCCCGAGCCGTGTCTGATTCGATCGAATTTTCGCGCTGCGCGATACTTGTTGCCTGCCAAGGATTTGCTCGATGCTAATGCCTCGCCTAAGGGACTAGTCGCGCTACGCCCGTTTATCAACCCGCTCTGCGCTAGCCGCTGCTACTGTGTACCTATATAGCTTGCTCGACTTATTTTACTTCGGCACAACGCTCCTGTGCTCTCCACTACGGTTCATAGTTGCTTTTTCTAGTGCAACAATCGAGTGTTCTTTGTACTCGGAAAGTATGCTGTTTGATTTAGCAGAAAAATGCTCTCAATTTTATACGATTGAAAAACTGTTATATTCCACAACAACAAAAAAGAGCTGACCTTTGCATTGGTAACGTTGAATTAGCACGTAGTCAGGTATCACGTCCATTGGTTTTACCCCGATTGGACATTTCAATTGTAAATTGGCGGATGCACAATACGATACATTTTTTATGCAGTCGGCAGTATCGTACGTCACGAGCGCGGAGGCTGTGGAATAAAGGATCCCGAGGAAGAAAAAGAGATATGGCATTATAACGAAGGCCAATTAAAATCCACTTGGCTTACAATTAATAATCGCGAGCTGTAAAAGGTCAAGCGATGTATAATCCAACTATACGTACAACGCCATACCACAAGAGAGCGAGCGAGGCATACGTATACGCGTACAGAGGAGAAAGAAGGGGCGGGGGGAGAGAGAAAGATGATCGTGTACGAGAGACGAGGCGCAACATTTTAAAGAGCCGCGTATAATAATAAAATGGAGAAATTTACTCGGGCCCGTGCGTTCGTCTGGCATTTAGTTCCTAAATAATAAAATTACAAAACGTGCGCGCGGAGCTGCACAGTCGTCCTGCAGGGTTGAACGAGCGAGAGGTTGCGGAGGTGGGGGGGGGTGGGAGGGGGAGAAAGGATAATTTATTAAATTATCAGTCAGTCGAAGGCACGAATTCCAACGAGACGGGGGCCGTCGAACGTCAATCGCGGGCATAAACAAGCAGGATCATAATGCGAGAAATACCGTACGGGAATCGAGAGACAGGGGGAATCCACAACGTAATCCGTCCCGCGGTGGGCTGACTCTCGGGGGGGGACGAACCGCGGCATTATCGCCCGCGGTGCGCGGCTGCGCCCCCATAGCCCCTGCGACGACGACGACGACGACTCTTCTGCTGCTCTCTCGCAGGTGCGCGCGCGGCTCTTCCCACGCCATGGCAATCTCCGCCCCGGATTGCTCTCTCTCTCTCTCTCTCTCTCTCTCTCCGAAAACGCTCCAGGAGGGGATTAATAAAGCTCCTCGCGGGGGGGATTCGCACGGCCCCGGAATTGTCGCAAGCTGTATCCTCTGTCGAAGCAAATGCGCGGATCAAGAGAAGAGTCTTCCGATGGACCAGCGACGGCTCTTTATATTCCTCAGCTAGATCGTATCTTCTGGCTGGCTCTGACGTGAATTATGTCGTTATTCCGATAGAGTCCAACGACAGAGTTACGGACCATCCTATTAAGTTATATTCTAGTTCCGTTCCTATACCCTTTCTTTTTTATATATAAATTCGATGTAAACTCGGTTTCTCGGTATACCCTTGAGTCACGCGCCGTTGTGGTGTACGTAAGCGATGTTCTTCAAAGGCCTTTATTTTTTTGTTCACCGCAATGGCCAGAGATGTGAGCGCGTGTACGTGTGTTACAGATTTTCTCGCGCTTCATGGCAATTTCGGTGCGGCCGATAATTACAAGGTAGAACGCGCTCGGAGGCACATTAACGAGGATATATCGACGTCTCTCGGATAATATAGTTCGACCGGGCGGTGATTATTAATTTCTATGAACGAGCACTTGAATTTCGTTAGATAATGAAAGGAAAGAGGGTGAGGGAGTAGAGGGGGGAGACCGAAGGGAACGGGAAAAAAATGGCCAATAGAACGTGGAGACGGTTAGAGGATATTTCTCAACTGATTTATAATTTTAAGCGAGAGCTCTACGACGTTTTCACGCTCGCCGCGCTTCTTCAGGTAAATGAGATGAATAACAAAGAGCTTTGTGTATTCTCCAATGCCTATTGGCAATAGAAGGATAAAACGTAGTAGATAAGTTTAGCACTGGAAAATTTGATCAGTGCGAAGAGAACGGATGGCATTTGTCGAGGGGAGGATTAGTTATATAGGACAAAAATAATGTTAATGAATTACTTCATTAACGCGCGATATGCATAGGTAGAGAGAAAGAGAGGCGCAGAGTAAAGAGAGGACGAGCTAAAAAAATGAAACTAAAAAGACGCACAAGTGTGTTTGCTCGTAAACGTCGGCTTACGTAAGTGTAGTAATTTTACTGACTAATGTATCCAGCATCTCTCTCACTTTCGCGATGGAGAGCTACTACGTTGTATGATTTATTGAATCTTATCACTCGCGATCTCGACGATCGGAAGGTTAATCTGAACGTTTTTCCATTTTCTTCTTCTTCTTCTTTTTTTTTTTTTGCTTCAACTCGAGTTTAAAAGTCTATAAGTAATGCGTTAAGCGAGAGGCGCAGTAGCAAAGCGCTGCACAGCAGCTGGCAACACAGAGATATTCTCCGCGAAAAGCCCTAGAAAATCGTGACGCTAAAAGCGTTTCGCCACGACAATTGAATTTCAAATCAGTCTTTTGACAAACAGAAGCTAGGAATAACCGCAATTTGCCGTATCTCACGTGCCATCACTTAAGTCTGATGGCTAAAATGCAATATTTTTCTCTTTCTCCGCCAGCAACGAGCAGGCCTTTTCAAATTTACCGCTAAAATCGCGTTAGCCGTAATTGTCGCGCATAAGCGAAAGAAAGTCGGCCGTGGCGACGGGTTACCGGTCTACGCGTGTATGTATGTGTGTGTGTATACTCACGGCTTGCGTAACCGGCCAACGATTCTCGAAGATAATAAACGACGATGTGCGAAAGCAATAAAATGATAAGTAAAGTGGGCGCGTTTTACGCTCGGCGCGCCGCGATTATGGGGGGGGGGACGAGGTCGTGAATGGGGGATGGCTCTTCGCTGAAAGAGAAAGAGAGATGGATGGATGTGTGTGCCCGCGTGGACCAGTTGCGAAAAGTGTGTATGCTCGGGCGAGATTACGGCCGAGTGTATAATACACCTTTGCCGTGTGTTCCCCTGGCTTTTATCGCCCGATATTCAGCGGAGATCGTTTATTTATCGCGCGCGCGAGGGAGACACTTTATGTTTCGATTTGCTATTGATTTTATCTTACTTCGCGAGTAATTAAACTTGATTTTTCACTGGGATAATATGCCGATCCCCTTTTTTTCCTCTCTCTCTCTCTCCCTCCTACTTTATATGTATATACGACATTTCACAATTGGACAAGCAATGTTTATAGACCGATTTTTTCTTCTCTTTCTTCTCACTTGTAACCGCTTTAATGTTTATTTAGCTTACGGAATTAACATACTCGTAATTCTCCGGGCGTGTTGAAAAGAGAGAGAGAGAGAAAAAAAGAGGCAGAATAAACGTGTCTAGATAAACTCGATCTTTCGTGATACAGTTTTTAAGAGCGCATGAAAAAGGACTTTTCAACGAGTTGAAAATGACGTTAGAAGAAAAAGAGAAAAAAGATTAAATCGCTCCAGGTTATGTCTTTTCTTTTTCTCTCTTTCACACGCTACAATTCCAGGTTCAAATGCCGTTTAGCCCCCGATATTACGTAACTTTACGAGGACGTTAAATTTTGAAGTTTATGTCCCCGGCCGAGGTGTATGGGGGGAGAAAAAGGATCGCTCAATTCATCAGCGAGCGCGTTATTTTCGAAAGGACGAAAACAAAAAAGAGATTCGATGATAAACAATATTCTATTCACATTTTTTACGCGAGAGATAAATCAATATCCGCTAAGCAGAGTTATGTATCGCTTAGCAACGTTACACAGATTGTAAAATCCGGCTATAGAGTATATAGCAGTGCGTGGCTGCACTTGAAAACGCTGGTCGACTGGTGGAGCCGGTGCTGTTGGTGTAGCTCGGTCAAACGAGCGTTCTCACGTAGCGCATTTCCCATTCAAGATTTCCGTAAATACCATTTGCTTGCGAGCCATCGCCTTAATCTACATTTCAAGACGCAGAGGGAGCGGACGCGCGCTCTTGTAAGAGACGGAGCTTCTAAGCGTGCAGGTGGGTCGAGAGTGACGCTGGCGAGAAGGAGGAGGGATAAAGAAGAATAAGATTAGGAATTCGGCGCCTCCGCGCTCCGGCTGTACAATAGCCGCGCCGGAAAAATCTCGAGAGCACACGTTGGAGAGTCGGGGGAAGGGAGTCTATATCTTCGAGAGCGCCGAGGAGCGGTCTACAGGGGCGACACACAAGAGCTCTGCCCCGTCGGAATGAACGAGCCAGCTACGGAGTGAGCGAGCCAGTGGAGAGGGGGGCAGGTGAGGTAGACGGGCGAGGCTGCTGCTGCTGTTAGGTTCTCCTCATGAATGGCCCGCCGAGGTCCGCTATACAGACACACACGTACACGCGTAGACAGAGAGATGGAGGTGCGCGAGGTCAAAAAGCGCGCTGACGTGCGCGCGAGTCTCGGCCGTTGCGCCTCTCGAGGCAGGAAATATCTTTCCAGGCCCGGCCCAGGCTTCACTGCCGACGCGACAACGCCGTGAGCAAGCGACCGACAGAGGCAGAGGGAATGAAACCAGTTCCTATCGCTTAATTTCTACAAATGGACATCTCACTTTATTTATGACGCCTGGCTATACACGTATACCCCGTACTACACTTAACTCCCCGGCTCATCCGGTCGGATTCTTTCGACATTTTTCATGTATATTGGCCAGCCGAATGCTGAGTCCCCACCTCGCCGCTTATTTTATTGTTCCAAGCCGAAAAGCGCGCAGGCGACATGCAGATGACAGAGCCCGGTAATCGAGCGCTTATATGAATGTAATGCACATACGACGATAGTTGGTAATTGGCTGTAAGGTGGAGGCCGGAAAAAAGGGAGGTAAGAAGGCATATATCGGTAGCTGAGAGAGAGAGAGAGAGGTGGAAAGTGTTTAAGGATCCCGGCACGCGTTGATCGCCGGCTTATATATACATGCAGCGCTCGTGCATGCGCGAGTAGGCGCCCGGAGACGGCGATCGCTACTGATACGACGAGCCGCCGACGACGGGGGCCCGGAAGAGAGCTTCTCTCCCCCCCCCCTCTGTCGCTTCACTCTCTTTCTCTCCGAGAGAAAGAGGCATTTTTCACCTGATCTACGTGCTAGATTAGCTACGCCAGCAGCAGCGGCAGCCAAGACAAGCTGGGGGGAGGTGGATAAGGGATCGGCTGCGAGATACATTTCACGAGTGAATTGTAATAATTAGATGGGACGCCGCTGAACATCGCACTTTCTATCAGCGCCACGTTTGTCCTCCCCACACCACCCCCGTCCCTCGCCCCCACCGCTCTCTTGGCCTTATACTGTCTTCTGCGGTCCATACGAGGAAACGTGTACGTGGATGAGAATAAGCCTGTGTATGTGTGTGTATGTGTGTGGGTTTGCGGCATTTTGAGCGAGCTAACTGTCTCCGCGTGGCGGTATAGCGCGAGCGAGAAGCCGCTTAATGAGCCACGTAACGCTTTAAATTCTTTCGAAGCGGGCTTGAGATTTTTACGATTCCTCCGAGCCGCAGTTGCACTCTATCTCCCTCTCAAAACTCTCTCTCTCTCTCTCTCCATCTCTCCTCCTTGCTTCCCTTGCGATTCTCGTGGACTTTATTAAATTATATAATTAACGGCTTTTTCTAATCAACATTTCTCTTCCTCCCTAAGCTTTCGTCAACTTTTTTGCTCGATTTTTGATACGATATTATTAATGTCGTTAAAATGCTCGTCAGGAGTGTTCAGCTATTTTCTTGCAAAACATTTTAGCTACAGCCTATGTAACAGCGCCAAGAAAGAAAGAAATAAAGCGTAAACGCGCGGAAGAAAGAAGGAAGCATAAAATGAGAAGAGGCGGAGATATAGAAGCGCAAAGACACGCGCGAGAGAAAGGTCCCAAATGAAGGTTACGATAAAATTTTGATTTATATAGGAGAGCGAGAGCAGAGGCGCGCAAGTGCAATTAGGCGAAGATGAACTTTCACGTGCGATGCGCGCGTTTATGTGTGTGTGCGAGAGAGAAAACATTGTTTACGCGCGATTTTCTCAAAATAGCAGGAGATACAGAGCCGAAGAGAGCTCTATAGGTGCTCCTCCAAGCATGGACACGCATACACACGGGTATACACACACATAGCTAGAGGTAATGGTATATAGGCAGACGTTAGGTCGTTCGTTCGCTCGTTCGTTCTCTCGCTGAGAATTGTTATTTGCGCATCAGAATTAATCGTCGAAACCGTATCATTAAAGCTCCGTTTTTTCCCACGTGATTGTCACTCGGCGCGCTCACGGAAATCGTTCGATCATCGCAGCTTCCCTCTCTCGCCCGTGCGCTCTCTCGCTCGCCTATTCATCAAAGCACCTGACTTTTAATGATCCCAGGCTATTGTGTGCGAGAGAGCCTCTACGTGTCCGTGTGCTCGCGTCTCTGTGTATAGTCGTGGATTACGAGCTGCCGGCGGTGCTGCTACTTGTTGCGCGTACCGACACTGTGTGTGCCAGCGCTGTAAAGGTGTAAACGGGGCGAAGAGAGCTAGAGGAGGAGGGCATTAACGAGCCGCCAAGCGCAATCTCGTCTCTCGTCAAGTGTCACCTCCATTACCAATCATCAGCGCTCATTATCGGCGCACCGGCGCCACCGGTGTCGGCATCGCTCGCTCGCTTTCTCTAATCATCTGTATCATCCCGTTCGCGCGCGGCGCCAGAGAGGTCAGGAGTAAAAGTTGCCGAGCGAAGTGTCGCCGAGGTGTCGCGGCACGGCACACGGCGCACTCGCGCTCTGCTGTGTAGCCAAGAAAGCGATGACCTTCCGGAAACACGTATACGCCGCACGCTCGCCTTCCTTTCACGCTCCAAGGGATGTGTACGTATGGACACAGATATAGCTGCCGCCGGCCCAACTCGCTCGCTCTCTCTCAACACAGATATCCCGGCTCGTCACTCATTTAGCATATTAAAAAGATATTACGCCTGCCGATCTTCCCCAAATTAATGTCGATCATACGCGCGTATTGCAGCGCTCCTTCTCGTCTGCCCGCGCCTATTTGCCTCTGTACATCAATCTTTTGATTTGTAATCACTTATTTACGGGCTACCTGACAGCTTATCCGATATCGCGCTGCTAATTGCATTCTCTCTCAAAATCAGCGGTAACGCTGACCGCTGTCTTTTACCTACCTAATGATCCGCACACTGTTAATATTTATTTTATATATATTTACCAACGTATTTTCGAGGAGCCTCGTTAAATTACTTCTGACTGCTACGCGGCAATTCGTTTATGCTAGACTTATACTTTCATTACAAAATTGTCCTGTTTATCTCTTTAGCGATTATCGTGAATTTGGAGTCATATGTTTCTCTTTCGTTTTAAAAACCATTTTTATTTTTATCAAATTACGAATTACGATTCAAAGTCTCGTATTTATTATCGACATTGTTGAAACTCGCTAATTAACGATCGAGACTAAATTTTACTTTCGATTATAAGCCTTTGACTCGTTGTCAACCGTATTTCTCAAGTTTGTTTATCCTTCAACAAATACGAGCGTTGCAAATGTGTTTCAAAGAAATTAAAATGTAAATTTCGCCTTTAAGTTTCGAGTAATAAGTATATATTCGTTGATCAAACTTGTATGTGAATTAAATGTGTTTATTTACGTTTAATAATAATTTTGAATATTGTATAATTGATAAACAACTTGTGGAATTAGTAATGGCCGGCATTATGTTAATAGGAACAGAGTGAATTATGTCAAATTTAATCTCGACCTTAAGTGGTATCTCGCCTGGCGTCTATACATATACATTCGTTCAAAGGAAAATTTTCCTTTTGATAAGGTAACGAGATGACGGGAATTAAAATAAGCCTTTCTACTCTAAAACTAAGTTACTCAACTCTAAAATATCTGAATATTATGCCATTTTACTTCACAAACATTTTCTAGTGAATTATCGTAGATAATGAAATATAGTATTCGATTAGTGAATCTTGTTATTGCATCCTCAATATCTTCAGCGTATTTCACTTTTCTTTCAAATTTATGTATACGTAATACCTTTTTTTTTCTCCTCAAAATGGAATTCTGTCTTTACAATATTTCAACTACTCTAAACTTGTAAGTTACCGCGTTTGCATTGCGCAAGTAAAACCTTTTTTTTGCGGTTGTAAAGTTTTCCTTAAGTAAGAAATAAACCGATGCTACAAATAATGATTAAGAGAACACACTTATTCCGAGTAACTAATCGCTTTTTAATTAACGAAAGCAAAAACGTTTCTGTAGCAATGCACGAAGTTGAACTGAATAAAACGCGACTATAAAATATCGATAAATGTACTCGAATAAAAATCGTACTTTTCACGTAACAATTTCACCTTTGAATGCGTCAAAGTTATTTGTAGGTCTATTTTTCAAATTCGTGACGTTTGCGATGATGACGTGACAGAAACTTTTAACACAAAATAAATAACAAAAATCAATAAACCGACAAAATTATAGTTTGACATTGCCACAAAAAATTAACATCATCGCACATAGAAAAAAACTATATCACGTATTTTAAAAAAAAAGCAATTGAACTCGTTTTATCGATAAATGAATTCAAAGCGAGTTTTTGCGTTCATTAAAACGCTTGCACGAGCCAAACGAGAGATTTCCCAATTTTTCATTTTGAAACATACGTTTGCAATGGCTCCAAATAAAGTAATAATTGTAATATCGCGGCCGCTTATCCATCATAACAGCTCTAAGCCGTTACGGATTCTTATTATTACCATTATTATTATGATCATCGTAAATAAGCGGAGAACGATATAATGAATATCGCTCCGCGGAGCGAAGCTAAATGAAAGTGCACTGCAAGGTTGCCCCTCATTATGCAATCACATTCATCATTTCACAGATCAAGATTCAGCGTGTATAGAGCAGCACCCACAGATCGACTTATAAATTCTTAGCTCTCTCTCTCTCTTACTCGTGATCCTGTTGAGAGCACATCAAGCGAAATTCATTTCCTTGAAACTTTTTTTTCTTTCCCGTACTCTTCTCATACCCCGTGGCAATAACGAGAGGAGCACACATAACACGTCAGGTGGATACAGATGGGAGTTTCATAAACTTGTATGGCCGATTCGACAGCTGCGAGCTGTCAATAATTCGAAGGCTTGTTTGGCCCGATCTTTCATCGACTAGTCGCGAATAACCGATCGTCGGCGTGGTCCCATTGTGAAAAACCGGCCCGCAGCAGCGCCTATATGTATACGTGGTATACATATACGAGATCGAGCCGCGAGAGAAAGAGAGGGTCTGTGGAGAGCAGAGAGTGAGGCAGTAATCTACATAATGAGCGCGGCGCTCTGCGGCGCTATCGATCCCGATGATCTGGAACACGCGAGATACGTCAGAACGGAGATATGCCGACGGCAGCGGCGGCGGCTGACTCTTTTTTTTTTCTTCTTTTCTTCTCTTGCCGGCGCTTTGCTCTATCTGTATGTTCACATGTCGCGCTGCGAGCTTGAAGAATAGAGGAGCAAGAAAGAAGGTCTCCGACGTTACAAAGCCGCTCTCTGCTGCAGCCGGGGCTGCGCTTCTATATGTCTGTGTGCAAAGAGCACTTAGCGGACCGCGAGAGAGAGAGAGAGAGAGAGAGACAGGAGAGTAGAGCATCAGAAGTAGCTGCGGCGTATGTAGGCGAGCTGCTCTGAGGCCGTAAGCGCGGAAGAGAACTACTCTCTCGGCTTTCGTGTATATTATTCATTCGCGGCTTACATATACACGTATATGCACGTATGCGTAGCAAAGAGAGAGAGAGACCGCGAGCCCGTTAGAGCCGCGAGTCCGAGTAGGCGCAATTAAAGCAGAGCGCTTGCCGATATTCCCGCGGCTCCCTCTCTCTCTCTTTCGTTCCATATCGGCCAGTCTCTCGCGCCTTCGTGAGCGTGCACGTTTCAATTAGTTTGCCGCGACAGATAGATCGGCCGATGCACCTATACCTACTACTACTACTATTCTCTCTTTTGAGGTGCATAGGCTACGGGGCTGCCTTTTACGAGCCTCAGCCGCAGCGGCGGCTGCCTGTCGCCGCTTTATGTGTGATCAACGGGACACGCTCGGGGGGGATACATACTCTCTTTGGTTTTTGCGCGGCTTTAAACTCGAGAGAAAAGTGGAGAGAGAGAGAGAGAAAGAGAGATATCTCTTTGCACTCGCTCGTTGGCGCTTTGAGAGTAAGGTAAAGCGCAGGCAGGGGCTTAGAGAATATAAGGTATGCAGAGCCGAGTGAAAGAGAGAGAGAGAAAGAGCACTTGCTCTCGGTGCACTGCGCTTCGTTATTTCGAATTCACGGGGAATCAAGTCCGAGAGCGCGCTCGGTTTTATTCATCGAGATTGCGAGCTCGCGACAGCGGCCGACTAGACTCTCCAAGAGAGAGAGCGCACTTGATGAGTCTGTAACTACAGCAGAACCGAGTGAGAGCCTGCCATGGGAATAATTAATGTTTATGTTTATGCCGAAGATTATGTGTACGAGCCGGTGTAAGCGTTTGTAAAAACGAGCATGAATGCGCGCGCCCGGTGTACGGCGTACATAGACACGTGTGTGGGCCGAGGGTGTCTCTCGTTGTTGTAATAGTCGAAAGTGTTAATTCGAGAGAGGAGATCGGCCGTGAAGCATCGCTAGAATCTCACGTAAACGGACCACAAAAGACACGACGACGGACGATTTCGAGAGAGAGAGAAAGAGAGTCAATTTACGTTTCTCACGCGGCGAGCCGGCAGTTTTTTTTTCAGCATCGGAATTATTGATGATCTGGTTAGGAGCATACGCTGCCTCGCTCGGAAGATATTACGTCTATGGCCCGGCTAAATACACGCCTCTCTCACTACACGTGAGCTCCTCTCGCGCGCGGGTCTATATACTTATATGTTTGAATGGACGTGTTTTACAAAAGCGTACACACGGCTTTGAGCGCGGCCAGTGCGTATGGCAATCGGCCTGTCACGCTCATGAATAAAAGTGTTATAAATCAAGCGGCTCTCTCGCGCTTGCGAGATGACGACGACGGCCGACGACGACAACGTCGACGCGAGAGTGATCTCTCTCCGGCCAATGGAGAGAGAGAGAGAGAGATAACCCATAAGGCAGCGATCGACACTTTATTAAATTGTAATTTTAAAAAGTGTATTAGACCGACGAGAGACGGAGAATGAAAGCAAGAGATTATAACATAATAATCGGACGTACGTACACGCGTGTTTGACGCGCTTGTACGCTGACGGGTTTCACCGCGAGAGTATATACGAGAATTCCCCGAGACTTTCTCGGGGCATGCCTACATGCGCGCTCGGTGTATGTTCCCGTGTACACAGCCTCCTCTACTCTCCCACCCCCTCCAGCCGGGAGCGATTCTCTCTCGCGCGATGCCACTATACGGCAAAGCCGGGCGTATCTTATCTCTGCTTCGGTAAATCCAACCTGTTCAAAGCCCAATCGCTCGCTCTCTCGAGCCTACTGCTGCTGCTGGCGCTGCGGGAAAGCCTGCTTCGTTATTTGTCACCTGCTGCCATGCCCCCATCCCCTTTCCGTCTCGGCTAAGGCCGAGATTTATGCGGCCTAGCATGGGCCGCTTGGCTAACTCGCCCTCCCTCTCCCAGACGGCCGCTCGCTATAGAGCCTGCGCGTATAAAGAGGCGCAGACGGAAGATGCTGCGGCCATAGGCGTCAAATCGGCCACACCTAGTTATTTTAAATAATTCCGAAAATTCTCGTAAATTCTCGGATTATCGAGAGCCACCTTACCCGCGCACCCGGTTATATGCTTGAATGGAGAATACGCCTTTCGAGAGCGACGGGGATCTCCAAGTTCTCTCTCACGAGCGTTATTGCTCTGACCCGATGACAGTGGCTGTCTATAAGCGAGGATGCTTCGGCTCTGGGTTTTGTAATTCGTTTATACGAGCGCGCTGATAAACAAAAACCCGGCGTGACGAGAGACGCGCCGACGAAGCTCGAAGGCCATTATGCTAACGTTCAATTTTGTCGAGATTTCGACGGGAATTTCAAAACCGTCTTATCTTTAAGTACATATTTTCGTCTAGTTTTACTTGACAGAAAGTCGGGGACCACTTTTTCATTGCTGCGGTTAATCCCTCGAGAGAGTCCCGGTCTCTCTTATATAGCGTATATGCTAATGAACGTACTCCGTCGGAAGGAGTAATTTTAATGAAATCCGCTCGGTTCTGGATTTTGTAATTTATTATTTTTAACTTTTCCTCGATTCATTCACGCGCCCCAGCCAGAGAGGGAGAGCCGACGCTTCTAATATTGATTGTTTGGGTAGCTTCATCCGGTATGCTTGATAGATGTCGAAGATTTTCAATTAAGACACCTCTTAACTCAAAACTAAATGACTAATGTATTATCATTTATTTTTTGGGTATCAAAACAGCCGTGATCTTTGATTTAATATTAATATTGAAATCTACGCTTTAACGTTAAAATATCCACAGGTCTGAAGGTGTGAAGCTCGTACGAAATTCAGGAAAAATTTGTATTTTTTTCCAGACATTGACAAAACTATACTTCTTCCATATTCTAATTTCATACTTCAACCTCCGGAGCCTCTGCAATGATAAATCTACGTGTTTTCGTGAACGGATTATTGTTAGAAAATTTCCAAGAATGTAAAACAACTCCTAATCCAGTTAAATAACCCTACCCTTGTTAGCTTAATGATGGGTATCTCATTTCAATGTTGAGCCAAAAATTAAATACTTTGATTTATATAAGTTCCTTTTTTTTACGAAAGCATCACAAAATTCCTACGGAAACGATAAATTCAAGCGTTTGGAGTTATTTAACGCCGAGAAATAAAGGTCAAATAACTCATTTGTATTGAAATGATACATTAAATCGCTTCTCAAGCATCGAAAAGTCCGATCTAAAATTAAAGAAAAAAAAATAGAAATCTTGACTGTCTTGGGAGTAAAGTAAGATGATACCGTATGAGATAAAAGAGGAATATTTCTGTTGGTTGTACAGAAAATTATACGATTTATTTAAAAAGTGAGTCTTTTCGAGTCTTGTCGCGCAGCTTGAGAAAAAAAAGGATCATTTACATAATCATTAGAAATTAATGGAGCTGAATTTTCGATTAACAAACACGAAATAAATTTTGTAATACTGAGAAGAGTAATTTTATAAATTAAGAATAAAATTGTTTAATTAAATATAAAAAAATAGTGTAGTGAGTAACACAATTTACTTATTTTAAGATTACTTTATACCAGTAAACGCGTTAAAATTAATAGCAATAGTCGTTCCGACAGCGGCAATAAAAATGATAGCAATAGCAATAATAATAATTTGAAAATTAACCTATATAACACGTCGAGAGCGAAAGCAATATATTGAGCGAGCAAAACACGGTTGACAACTGTAAAATTGTCTCTTGGAGATTGCAGTCCTAGTTTTTTAGGGCCAGTTCCTTTTGGGCCGGATTTTACGACGTCAAATGACCTTTAAGACGTCCATAAACGACTTACAAAAGGTCCGACGAGCGAAGGCAAGCGCGTCGCAGTTTTTTTCCTTTTTTTTACTTCATTTGTGCCGGCTAACCCTCGCCAGGGTCAATAACTGTTCCTAATACCGAACAGAAAGCATACTTGCTTTTCTCCCGGCCAATATTTGCGATAAGAAACACGAAGATTTTCGCTTTTTTACATTCTTTCACTGTACATTTTCGTATATAGACTCTCTCACGGAAAAAGAGAGACTCACTCGTGCCACGTAGCCGTCTGACATAATTTTTGCTTACCTTTGCCTGCATTGACGTACTTTGCAAATTTATCCTTATACTAAAAACTTTTGTTTTTTCCAATAAGGAAAAGTAGAATTATCGAATGTTTTGGAAAAACTGAAAAGTGCCTTTTTTATTCAAGATATTGCGTCAAAGGTAAGAGTAAATTTCGAACGCTTATAGCACTACTAATGTTCAATAATTCTCTATTGTTAATAAAAGTACAATACTCGTAGCCGCCGAAAGAGAAAACTCGCAACAGCTTGCACGCCACCAAGAGCAAACAATAACTCGCTCTTTAGTTCTGCCTAATGTCCGCTAACCAACTCATCTGATCTGTTATTAATGTGTAAACAATGAAATTCTAATGAGGGCGTTGCCGCAGGAGCAGCGGTATCACATTGCCCCCAAGTCTCGAGAAACGAGATTGACCAATGAGGTTGTAGCTGGAAAGCAACGCAGGCCCCTCCATCGTATGGCCTCAGTACAAACGCAGACTGTCTACTCGGGGAGAGCAAACGTGCTCGGTGCGCGCGCGCGCCTTGGCAAAGTTTCCAGCCTGCGGCCGTTTTATGCCGAGAGAGGGGCTGCCCTTTTATTGCCAGCAGCCCGAAATCTGACTTGCGCAGTCATATTTTCTCCTCCGGCCAATATCGCCCGGGGGGGCCCCCGAGTTTCGAGGCTTAAGGCTCATTATATCCGTACCTGGATTTTCACTTGGTAGCCGACCGACTTGGTTAATCCGATAATCTCTTTTCCTTTGACGGGCGCGTGCGTCTCTTAACCCCAGCAAACATTATTGCCTTTTTGACCTCGGCCTGGCTCATCTTCTCCGCTCGATATTATCATCCAGTCAATTTTAAATGGTCAAGGTGTGCAGGGAGCTTCGTCGGCGGGATTTTTGAGGTTAAATCATTTGTCTTTTCGGCGGGGCGGCAGCGCACGCCCACGCCGAATCGAGGCCTCGCTCTCTTTGTCCTTGGATATTCAAATTTTACAATGCGGTTTTCCAGCACGTGTTGTCAAACAACAAGATAATAATGTGGATTAGCGTTTCTATTTACCCTCGTAAAGATGCCTATCTCGCCTCTCGATGCCCATAGCCGGCCTAATGTACACGGTAGACTCTCTCCCTCGCAGCGTCAGTTTGATTGAGCCAAGCTCGAAACCGATGCGCTGCACCGCGACGTCGTCAATATCCCACCCGGTTCAATTGTCTCTTTTTTCACTTTCTCCTTTTATATGCATATACACGCGCGTCGAGCCAGGAAAAAAGCTCGATAATTAAACGCGTCGTTTAGCGTTGCGTCGAGCGAAAGAAAAAAACGTCCCTCCTGCGTGCAGTGTACCATGTACCGCGGCGGCCATAAACGTATACATTTCTTCGGATTTTTCGAACGCCAAGATTATAAATCCATGTGGTGCGCAGAGCGGCATGATCGGGCTACGATAATTGCGTTTCGCGTATTACACGCGAGACGCATTGTACTTTCCCATCTTGGCAACGCAGAAGGATTATTTCCAAGCAACAATGCGCGCTTCGATCATCAAGCGACAAGTGTCCCATTAATGCGGACGTGCGCAATGAACTTTTACTTTTCCACCGACAGTCACTCACTCCTCCCTCCCCCCTATTCGCTGACACACACACACAGCCAAGATATCTCTTGCGATAATTTTGATTATTTAATGCGATATGAACGAGTTTCATTATTTTCAGGCAGCGCGAGAGCCGAGGATGGTTGGTTGAATAACGTAAACAACGGTAGAGTAAAAGATTGGATTATGTAAGGAGAGAGATATGAAGGAGCATATAAGTCAACAATGACAGAAAGGATATTTCGAGAAAGCGGGTAAGTAGCGTGTAACGGCAAGTCGGCTTTGAAAAAGTACCGGAGTCCGCTAGCTAAGCGACTAGTAATATTAATCGGCTTGATAAGTCAGTTGAGTCGCTCGCTTAAGCGAACGAGGGATTCCGAGAAATTAAATGTGCATGGACCGGGAGAAGAGTCGGTAAGTCAGCGCCTCTCTCTCTCTCTCGTCGCAGGTAGGCCCAGTGATACAGATTTTATTGAGGAAGGATTAGGGCCTTGGCTCTTTGTCCTAATCCCCTCCACTCCCCTACTGCCCACCAAACGATGAGTACAGGTAAGGTTTCTAAAGGTCCTGAAACAATTATCACGTAGCCAGGAGATTAGGCATCGACGTTTGATTTACTTATTCCCGGGGGTTAATCTGGAAAACGTGAAGATTATCGTTTCGCACTTATTACCGCTTTCATTCTCGATCTCGATGCATTGTTATGGTTATGCGAATGGGCAGAGCAGCCATTATGGCAGATGCGCGCATAATGAGATCGCCAATTTTGGCTTACACTCCGGAGATTTTTCTCGGAACACGGAAATTAAATGACTGTGAAAAATTTGCAATTCAAAGAAATGTCGTTAGAGTAATGCGTGTATAATCAGGTCATCGCATATTCGTTATTTAAAGACGATGTTAAATGACCGATGAGAGTATATAGGTTAATCCTTTAATTACGTTGTGCGATGAGTGTCTCTGTGTTTTTTTTCCCGCGATATCCAACGAAATTTTTGCGCAGCGCGCAGACGATTCGTTAAGACGAAAAGAAAGAAGAGGGTTCGCCAAGTCGCAGAGTCACGGTAAATAAAGGATAAATAAATTAAAAGTTGCGCAAAACAAACAAGACGAATGTATAAGAGAAGAGATCAGAGGAGACAGAATGATCAAGCAACGCGGGAAGGTAACGATCCAGTAAACGACAAATCCAAATGACGGTTATTAAAGTAAGTTATTTAAAAATAAAAATTTCGTAATCCGAAATGACAAATAAAGCCATTTTGATTACGTCAATTTTCCTCGGCTGCCGCCGTGGCCGTCGCTACCGCCGTCGCTGAGCGCGCGCGCGCGCACGGCTTTAGAATGAACCATTAGCTCGTCAATCAAGCGCGCAAATTACACTTGCGACAGAGAGCAGGCGAGCGAGCGAGAGAGAGAGAATGTTGACTCGCTCGCTGCCTCGGTTATGTTGTGCGGTGTGGAGGAAAAACCAAGGAGTAGGCCCGAGCGAGTTGCCTGCGCTCAAGTTTCCCACAAATATCTTCCTCCGCCTCCGCCTCCTCCTCCTCCCGTAATACAGTAAACATAGAAGGAGAAGAAGAAGAATAAGAAGCTGCTGCTGCTGCACGACGAAAGGCAAGAGAGTCTCGCGGTCCGCGACGATGTGGAAAAAAGAATATCGCGGCGTAAAGCCTCCCGCGCACCCTGTAAGCAAGAGGGGGACACGAGCGGGACCGAGAAGGGGAGGGAGGTGCTGGGTCATAAAAAAGAAGGAAGTTAAGCCGCGCAGTGTCATGCTGCCGAGTCGGGCTCTCTCTCTCTCTCGCACGCGCGCACGCTGGAGGTGTGTATCCACGTAGAGGAGCGCGTGGAGCTCCCATATCGGCGCAGCAGCAGCAGCATCCGAGCCAACAATATAAATCCGCCATTACAACCGCCACCTCCACCTCCAGCTTCTCCTTCTCGTTGTCGTCGTCTGTAAGCAGCAGCCACGGCGGGCAAGAGACCGCAGCATCTGCCAACTCGATCGGCGATCTCTCCTCTCTTTCTCCTCTGCTGAGCAGCAGCAGCAGCCGTATAGAGCGTCGAGATACGTTGCGTCGTATATGCCGCGCGACTGCCCGTTGTCCCCCGCGCGTCTGGTAATGTATAGGGCCCTCGGCAGCCGAGGAGAAAGACGGAGAGTGAGAACGGAGGGGGAGGCAGAGAAGGAATCTCCAGGCGAACGCATGATTTCAGGCGTGATAAACGGAGACACACAAAACACACACGCGCTGCTGGCAGGAGATGCCGAAGGACAGAGAGCTTACAGATAAGAGGGCTGCTGCCTCTCTCTCTCTCTCGGCTTAGCGAATCGAACGCTAGCCAGGCCGGACTCGAATTTATTTGCGGATGATAATAATAGAGAATGAGAGGGGAAGCGAGAGAGAAAGAGAGGCAGGCGTATAGAGTAGTACATTGCTCGTCGCGGCAAGGAGGTGGAGGGAATGAGAGAATGGGAAAGGGGGGGGAGGAGGAGGAGATACGTCCGATCTTAGCAGGGCTCTATGAGAACGTGGAAAAGCATAAATCCAGCGTCGCCGGGGCTGGAAAGCCGCCGCTGCCGTCGCTGCGCTCGAGGATCGACTGAGAAGAGTCTATAAGACGAAGAAGAGTCGAAGGAGGAGGGGGAGGGCTATAGGGGAGCCGCGAAAGAATCGCAACAGGAAGTACCGGGCCGCGCGCAATTGCCGAGATGAATACGCTCTTGCATATCCCAACTAAGCAGCTCTCTCCTCCTCCTCCTCCCGCGCAGCCCAGTCCAGCTCGGTTGCCTCGTACATACACTATTTTCCCGTCCGGCTCCGCGCACACACACACCAGCCTTTCTCTAAATTTTTCTCTCCCTCGTTGGCCGATCATTTTCCCTTCGCGGGGGTAGAGGTCGGGGATTGGGGGGCGCGCCGATCGCCGGCCATACGCACCTTTCTATGCTGCTCCTCTATCTCTGTCTCCGTTGGCCGTTGGGACAGCGGAGCCGCGGTTGCACGTGTCCGTCGGAGGGAGGCAAGAGAGTCGCCTCCGCCGCGGGCTGGCCGGGGCCCGCGAGGCGAGTAGGCGAGAGAGGTCATGGGAGCAGCGCACACATAGAGCCCCGCGCAAGTGCAAAGAGATAGAGGTATACACAGGCCTATGGGAGAAAGAGAGCGAGAGAGAGAGAGAGAGATAGCTAGTTGGCCATAGAGAAGGACGGCGCAGTAAAGCAGAGCTGCAGCTGGAGTTTCAGAAGATCTGCTGCTTGCGCGGATGTCGAGGGAATAGGCGGAGCGAGGAGAGCCGAGAGCCGCCACTGGCGGAGCGTGCGAACCGGCTGCCGGCTGGATTGGTCGGGCTGGGCGGGCCTGCCTCGGGGCCGGGCCTACCGCCGCGCTTGCCACGGTCGCCGAGCGGCGAGTGGAGCCGCGCCACTGGTGGGGGAGCCCCAAGCCACGGGAGGAAAAGAGAGGGAGAGAGAAAGAGAGGATCGGGAGGCGCGCGCGCGCACGGGGGCCCCGCTCTGGTGAGCGCACCTTTCCTCGTGCCTCGAACAGGTCGAGGATCGTTAAGTGCCAGTCCTCTCGCGTCCAGCGTCGCGGCTGCAGTACAGAGGCGCGTCGCTGCTGCTGCCGCTGCCGCTACTGGCCGCACAGACTCTCCTTTTCTCGTATACCCACAATTGTATATCCGAGCAGTACCAGGCGAGACAGAGCCCCAGCGTGCTCCGGTTTCGTCCCTCTTCACCCTCTCGCTCAGTCGGACGGAGCCAGTCTCCCTCCTCCTCCTGGCACTCCTCCTCCTCCCTTGAGTACGCGGGCTCGCCCCCGTTCTCCACCCTTCTACTCTCTTCATCGTCTGCGCCGAGATTCGGAGCAGGAGATCGGCTGCTGCTGCGGGCCCACCACTACCTCTTCCACCGCCGGCAGCGCCGCTTGCACAGGTGCGCACCGTACGAATGTCAGGATCGGCCGGGACGAGAGTTATTACTGTTCTCACCGTTGGCCCTGCCACTGCTGTTGCCGCCGCTGCCGCTGTGGCTACTTGAATTTCATTCATCGGCATGGACAGCAGTCGTGAAAGACAATTGCGCGAGTGACGAGGGGACTCTCTCTCCGTCTTTCACCGTTTATACCGGACCGCCGCTGCCACCGTCCGCGTGTGTTGTTCCGAAGAACTTGTGTGACTTGACTGTGATTCCGTAGCCGACCTCCAGCAGGACTATCATCCCTTGCTATAAAGAAGCATGATCAAGGATTCCACGAGTGCGCGATCCCATTGACTAGGCCCCTTGTTGTTCTCGACAATCGCCGAGGTTTTCGTTCGTCTAACCAGTGCGTCGGACATTGATTAACGATCGGTGTGCTCCGAGCGACAGCTTGATCCTAAGGACAGAGGAGTTTCGTGTGGAGAGACACGTTGGGTGGCTGGCCGAGTTAGCCGGCGAGAGCCGCTCTCCGCAAGAGCGAGATATGCGAGTATAGTGGTGCGCGCATGCTGTGCATTGCGTAAGACATCGTTGCAGTTGACGTCGTCGTCGATCGTTGCTGGCATCGACGAGGAGCAAGAGACCGAGCAACGAAGGAGCCTCTTATCCAGCAGCAGAGACACAAATCCAACGCAAAGGTGAGTACAGTGCGATAACGTTTTTCACCATCTTTTTTCCTTACCCCCCTCCACTTTACTTCATCTCATGTACGTACATCGGAACATGTGTGTTAGACGCTCCATATGATGCGCCATTAGTCGGCAGGCAAAAACAGCGCGCGCGTTCCTCGGCAAAGAGACTTCATCGCGAGAGAGAGAGAGACACTTAAAATGCATATCGACGCTCGCGACCGTGAGCGCGCGCGCGCTCTCGAGCAGCCGAACGCCCGGTGGCGTTAGCGACTCCTTTTTTTTTCTTCCACGCGGTGTTTTCCCCCCTATCGCGTTAGATTCCAACGAAATAACCGAGAGATACCGCGTACTTACTTTGTCGTAGGCAGATGGGGAAAAACGGAACGAAAACCAGGGGACGGGGGGCAGTTGTGAGACATTAGTGCGAGATTCGCGATAAGGTTAATCTGCATTCGAGTCACGTATGTGCGTTTATGTAAGTCGCGGGAAGCTTGAAAGCGCACAATTTCCAGCGAGCTAAGCCGAGCGCGACCGGGGCCCGCGAGAGAGAGAGATGAGTAAGGATCTTTGCCTAGCTCTTTACTCCCTCTAATGACACGCTCTGTCGGCTGGAACGGGCAAAAATTAAGCTATGGCTTCTTGCCTCTGCTTCTTTCTCTCTGTCTCTCTTTGTAAACAGTTTGACATTAGAAACCATAGTACCGGGCTCTCGAAGCACGTTACGCTCACGTTATTTCGATCGGTCAAATATGGGGAACTTACGTAAAAGTTGCCCTGTCAAAATGCGTCTTACACACGACGCGCAATCGGTCTTTATTTTGTTCGTTTGTTCGGTGTTTAATGTTCGAACGTCGAATTAATTTATTTAGGTTTAATGCTCGAAATAAAACGCGTTAGAATAGGAATTATATAAAGGTTTATCAATAGACACGGGCGCGCTTGTATCTATAAATATTCAATAGGCGTACGGTCTGCGACACTTTCGACATCGAACGCAAAGCCAGGACGCGTCGGCAATGAAGAAGTAGCCTAGCGCGCGTGTACGATATATACCTCGGGGGGACAACAATGGACTTTTTCAAGCTGAATTTTAAGTCATTCGCCACGCAAATGACATTTTTACGAAAAGAAAAGAAAAACCTATACGTATACTCTGCGCGCGCTACTTTTTTATTCGGTCTATACCATTGCTTAACTTACCAAACGCTGTCTTAACGAGTCGCTTTGAAATCTTCCCAACAAAAGCTCTTCTCAAAATTTTCCCCAAACTCGGCTCCGGTAGCTTTCCGATCAAAACATTCCCCAGTGAGAATCGATACGACCCAATGGGGAAAATAAAAGGAAGTCAAGTGCATCGATTAGTGTATCCCCCTCGCCTATATCGCTGATACAACGCGCTCGAGCTCGGCCATATAAACTCGGCTATACCAGCACACTTACACGTATACACAAAAAGAGAGTGTGAGAGAGAGAGAGAGAGGCAGTAGCAGCGTGTAAGCCGCTAATTAATACATCGCGAACCTGACAAATCCGAATTAACTCGTCCGACTTGAACAGGCTCTCTCGCCGAGCAGGCGAGCGAGCGAGAGAGCAAGAGAGGTGTCGAACTCTGCTAAGCCTCCTGCGCTCCAAACTGGTTCATCAAGCTACCAGTCTCCCCCGCCTCGATCGAAAAGCTCCCGGGGCCGCGGTAACGGAGATTCTCCAAACACCAATTAGCACGAGCAAAAAAGCCTGCGTGTCCGAGAGAGAGAGGGAGACCATATACCCGTTCCCCCCGTTCATTCTTTTTTTGATCCCACTCACCCCGATGATTCACGTTTTCGGCGCGCCGGCGCTTTCCTAAACTGCAGGCAGAAGCATACACACACACATACACACGAGAGCGCGTGCGCTGTCGCGCGTTCAAATCTCCAGCACGTCGCGCGACGCTTCCGCGCTTCTCTATACAGCCTCATCGCGCGCCGTGTGTGCGTGCACATGGGGACCCCGCGGGTTAGCCGTGGATAAAAATCGCTCTCTCTCTCTCTCGCTGAGAGAAAAGTCGGCTGCGTTCCGCTACTGCCGCCTCCTCCACGCTAGTTTCCCTGATTTTATCCAGGAGCCGTCGTCGCGTTTGCATGCGCCGCTCGCGGGAACGCACGTGCGCCAAGAGAGGCCCCGCGGGCGCCCTGTAAGGAGCGCATCCCTGGTATGTGTGCACGCGCGTAACGCGATAACGGGGGCGACGAAGCTTTCTTCTCGGCCGGCCCTCCTCCCTGCCCCCCCCCTCCTCATCCAAAGGTAGTAATAGCGCCCGCACTAAATACTGCGCTCGATGCGCTCGTCGCGAAAATAGTTCCTTAACTCGGCTCTACGTATACAAATGTGTGTACGTGTCTGTCTGTGTGTGTATACGTAATGCCCGGCGTACAAGAAGAGAGCGTGAGGAGGCTGGGAGATGCGCGATAGCCGGGGACGACGCGAGCGCGCTCTCCTCTACTGTAATTTTGTAAAACGATGTTGTAGTGAAAGTACAATCGGCCAAGATGCACGAGCCTTGTGTTTAGGATATACTTTTCTCCGTGTATTCCGGCTTTTTCAATGTATCTACAGACACACATATACAGACAACACACGCGTGCCCTTACCTGCACGTCTAATTCCCCTCGAATTTCTCCTTATTCCTCGCCCGCCTCCATTATTATTATTTTTATTTGCTTTTTTCCGTGTTTATTAGCGCATTTTTAAATGGTTCCTTTTTATGGCTTTGTTCTCCGGCTTGTACTTACTGAGACCTCCGAACGAGATAATACGAATTGTTTTACCGCAAAGTAATGAATTTTACGAAAATTCAGATTGCTCATGAATACGTCTCGGACACTATACTGGCTACTCATTGTGTGTTTTCCAAGAATGTCGTAAGATTTGGTATACCGACGAGTCATTCTCGAGCCGTATCTCGTAATTACGCGAGAGTTTAATTGTGTCGCAGAATCATGGGTTTCAATTTAAAAGCTTAACGATTAGCAAGTCTACTAACCGATTCCTCAGACCAATAGATACACTCTCGCAAGAGAAGCCGACAGTTACTCGTAGCGTCGTCGCTCTATTTTGACACTACAACCCAATTTTTCGTCTCGGCCGAAGCGCAAACAGTATGCCCCTCCTGAAACAGCCTTACGTCGAGTCAAAAAGCCACAGGCGCGTTCCGCATTAGAATCACAGCCTAGTCTACTTTACAAAAGCCCCTTATACAAACAAAAAAAAAACAAAAAAGGAAATAAAGCGACTATGAGAAGAAAAAATGGCAATGCCGACAATTTACATATCCCCATATAATACGGGTATATGTATATCCGTATCGTCGCGTATAGAGTGAGCGAAATGCCTTTATTAAGCCGGGGCCCGTTGCTTTTTGCCCGGCAAGCGCGCGCGCGCTCTTGTTCTGTTTGCGCTTGCGGACGGGCGGGCAAATGAAAACATAAAATTGTCAGCGGGGACGGCCTGTGTACTGTTCTCTCTCTCTCTCTCGAGTATCCCCAATAAATTCGGCCGGTTGATCCCGATTATGTGAGCGGTAGGAGAGCAAATGCGTGCCCTCTCTCTCTCCGCAAAGACTTTTAAGCGCGACAATGGGCCCGAGTTTGTAGCTGCTCTGCATATAACGCCCTGCCCGACTCCTCAACTGACTCCCATGTCAAAATATATTTATTGTCCGTCCGTCTCTCTTTCTCTCGCTTAGCTTTTTCATGCCTCCCTTTTTCGGGCTTTCCGCGCACGTAGGCCCCGAGGAGAGCTACATACGACTGCGGTGTGTCTCGGTAGTCCCATTGTCGGGGCCCTTTATGCGCGATTATCATGCCACTTGTAGGTCCCCGCGACGAACTCGTGTCTCCTCGCGACGACGCCCAGCCCCTTTCCATCGAACGCCCTGCTTACACACAAGCGGGCCCAATGATCCCTTTGGCCTCTCTGGCACACACGTGTGAACCAGCGACGCGGAAGAGGGAGGAAGAAAGAGCCGCCGGCGTATAGGCTCGCAAATATTGACCGTCGGGGGACGTCCCGGGCTATCTCTCGGCGATTTGAGAAGCTCTCGGCGCTTATCTCGTCCTCGTCAGCGCCATCGCTCGCGCATCGGGCTCTCTCTCTCGTTTTCTCTAGTTTTTCCTTCGAGAAACGTCATTCGACTATGCGAATATATTCTATTAAATTCTCTCTCGGCCATTCAATTAGGCCTTTTTATTATTTAATTACAAGCCGTAAATCTGCGTTCTTACGCGCTCGTGTGTGTCCGGCTCTGCGAAATTTATGTGTAGCTCGGTTAAATTTTGCAAATAAATTGGCCGGCGTAAGAGCCACGCGGGGACGTGCCAAGACGTATCGGTAGACGGTGGAAAAAAGGCGCGAAGACGGGTGTAAAGCCGGGCAGGAGGGGGGTAAGAGGATACATATAGGGGAGAGGGAGATGAAAAATGGGAGGCGAAAAAAAGGCGATCTCGTATGTATACGCGTGTGTGTGCGTGCGCGCGTACGCATGTATGGCGCGCGTGCGAGAAAGAGAGAGAGAGAGCGTCGGGCCCAATTTACATATTAACCATTCATGAGCGACGTAACCTTAAGGTCGTGATCTGACTTAACGCCTTTTTGTTCGCGGGCTTTGTTCGGTGCACGCGGGCCCGCGGACGGATCTCGCAGAATGGGAACGAGAGGGAGAAAGAGAGCGAGAATAATGAAAAAAGGAGGGTGGGCAGGGGCAAGAATAGCGCGCGAAAGTGCGTGTGTGCGTGCGTGCACGCGTCGACGTCGGTGAAAGCCAGCCTATATACTCGCCGTGAGTTAGAATATGCGTTGTGGAGAACACGATGGGGGGAGGGTAAGAGCGGTTTGCGATTATGATATTCGCGAGAAAAACAGAGACTTGGACATTCGAGATCTGGCGGACATTTGACGCGCGAGACTTTTGTAAATAACGCCTGCGTGCGAGCTTTGGAATACGTTATAACGTGTGCCCTGGACTTTGGAGTTTTAGTTTGTCTTCTTTTATAGAGGCGAGAGAGAGCAAAGAAGCGAGCAACGTTAGCGGGGTCTAAGGGAGAGAAGGGGGAACGGCCGCGCGACGGGATGAAGACGTTTATGATTCTTTAAAGTGGACGTCGCGCGAACCCGGCGCACGTTTTTTGCAATGAAACACCGCCTGACTTTAATCGAAACGGCCGCGGCGCTGTTAGTATCTCGTTCTCTCTCTCACACTCTGTGTAGAGATGGAGGGGCAGCTTTTACTCGTGCACATCGTGAAATATTTTAATTAAACTTTTTCGGCTTTACAAGTGAGAGAGAATGAGAGTGTATCATCTCCGTTGCCAATCAATCTTCGTTAAAGTCTATCCGCGCGCGCTCGCGCACATGGGAAAGGCAGGCCGTAAGCTAATTATTTCAAACTGGATTCAATGTATCCATCTCGTTTCGAAGTGTAGAAAGATTTATGCCAACGGAATGTATGCATATTAACGCGAATTTTATTAAAATGTCGAGAAAAAAAAAATATATCACTTACTTTGACGCAGCTACCGCAGGAGTAACTCGGATGCCAGAGCGACGGCTTTTCACAAGTTTAGTATCCAGCGACTAATTCGCCAAAACCTGTCAAATTACACTCAATTAAATATTTAAGAATTGATACCAGATTAAATCTTACAATCTGTCGAAAAATAATCTAAGTATAATGAAAAAATTGCTTCCCACGAAAAGAGCAAACAGCCGGCGAGTGTAGCATTCAATGTATTTAACAATAACCGTTTGGCGCATGTAAAAGCTTTTTGTACCCTCACGCTCTCTCTCTGCCTCATCGTTCGCCGCTCGTATATAGGAGTCGGGCCGGGGCTTTATATGCGCGCTGCTTCTAAATAACATTTCATATATTACAACGCGTTTGTTATTATCTCGCTCCGAATAAGAAGAAACAAGGGCCTTCTTGCTTGGCAGTTAAATAGCAGAACTGCACCGTCTGTGTGTATGTGTGTCTGCACACCGCATATCCGAACCACCGCTGCTGCTTCGAATTCATAGTCCCGAAGGGGCTGAGCGAGAGACGCGTGTAATACAAGACACACATACAGACGGAGGAAGAGCATCGGCTCGAGAGCGAGGGAGGTAGGGAAGCTCTCTCTCTCGCGCCTTTTTTCTCGCGAGGGCTTGGTCGCGCGGGGCTGTTCGAGCGCCCGTTTACGACATTATAAATCACCGGCCGACGCGTTTAATCGCCAAATAAAGAAGGCAGCAGCCAGACGCCCTCTCTTCTCTCCCCCGGCTGCTAAAGCTCGGCCGGGTCCTCTGGTACACGCCGTCGCTGTCTATGCAGCTCCTGCTGCTCTCTCTCTCTGCGGCTCGCGGGACTGCCGATATTGCCGCTGACGTGGGGCTGTGCTGATGAAAAGCCGCCGCGTTTACGGATATAGCCGGGGGGGAGTGAACGGTTTACGCCCGGACATCTCAGCGGGGATATTTATCGCTGGGAATCGATGCGATGACTGGCCACCGGCTCTGTGCACGCTCTATTATATGCTATCCGCACAAGCGCAGAGATATGGATTATGCGAGAACGAGGGCGTCTTTATATTGCTATGCGTTAAATTGAACGATTGCCGAGGCTCTTGTGTGAATGCATTGTAAACAGTCGGGCGCTAAGTGGATGCCGATTGCCCGGCAATTTTATCGGTCGCTCTTTATATAGATATTTGGTTTTATTGTTCCTCGCGACTCTAGTGCATGTATTGGATCTCGAAGTATAAAGAAGAATGTAATTAAAAGAAAGAGAGAGAAAAAAAGGAGATTCGTTTGGAAGAAGCAAATTAAGAGGCAAGCGAGAAATATATTGAAATGGGCAATTAGGCGCGCGCGTCTCGCAAGCCAAGAGAGTAAGCAACATTAGCTCGTTGTTGGCATATTGTACATAGGCAGCGGCGGCGAATAGTACGGCGACGAGGCGGTCGCGATTAAAATTTCAAATATAAACTCTCTTGCGAGGCAAAGTGCTAATTACTCACTTAGAAGTTAGTAATCGTATCACCATAAGCAATTTGAGTGCGTGCGTCTCTCTCTCTCTCTCTCGCGCGCAAGTGAGTCAAGCCCCCGCGTTAAGCGTAATTCACATAACTGAATACTAATGGGAGTAATCACATCGCGGCAGCGGCTATTTTCCCATCGAGCCCAAGCAGCCCGAGTATACCCGAGACGCAGAAACAATGGCATTAATAATTTAACGATCGTACACACGTATGCATACACAGAGAGATCCGGCGATCTCGAAAAGTCGCGCGGATCCGTAACAATGGGAGAGAGAGAGAAGGAAATCGAGCAAAAGCATAACATCGTCGTGTGGGGTGGCAAATTGGCGTTGGGAGGCAGGAAGAAGAGCCGGCGAAAGAAACGACGGGCGCAAATCGCCTAGAGAGATGATCGCACGCGGTCACGGGGACTATACGGCCCGCACAACCTGTGTGCTCCACTTGAGCGTCAAGCCAAGTCGTAAACGGAGAGTCGCATTCGCGAGAGAGAGAGAGGCCAAGGGAAAAAGGAGACATTAAACGTGCGCCGGCCGCTCGATCGTTCTAGCCCGACGCGCCGACTGCAGCGTACAAAGAGACATCGCGAAAGAGAGAGAAAAAAAAGAGCGAGAGCAGACGAGTAGGGCAGAAGAAGTGGAAGAAGGAAGAGGAGCCGGAGAAGGAAGCAGAAGGATCGGACGAGTGTGGCGGTATATAGAGGAGGGGCGCAAAACTACGTCGGGTAGAGGAAGAGAGACAGAGATTCGAGCCTACTGCCGCGTCATCCCGTTAAAAATCGGATCGGTCACGGCTCGAGTGCCTCGAGAGCGGCGAATAAAATAATCGAGCGCGAACGCATCATCGTCCGTCTATCCTGCCCCCCCCCCCCTCTCACCCGTGAGGAGAGCTCTCCTCGCGGGTCTTCTTCTTCTCCTTCGTCTTCTGTTTCTTCTTCTTCTTTGCCGAGCACATAAGAGCGGCACGTGTGCGCGCAGGTAGATATACACAAATAGTCGTATACGCGTATATGTGGGTACCCCGCGCGCATATATAGAACAGAGAGAGAGAGAGAGAGAGAGAGAGAGAGAGAGAGAGAGAGAGAGAGCACAAAGCACGGGGAGAGAGAGGGACTCTCTGGACTGCGACGTGCCGAGGCTAAACTGTCGCGATAAATGATGCAGCCGCGGAAGGTTATTAATTGTTTCTCGGCTCCTGTGGCGTGCATTGTGGCCAAAGCACCCTGACTCGCCTCTTCCCCCCCTTAACTCTCACAGTCTCGTGAAAACATTAGCCCCCCGAGGCTGAGACTCTATACGTGCTACTCCTGCTGCTGCTGCTGCTGAGAGAGAACGAGAGCAGCGGAGAGAAAGAGCAAGATGCGTGCGCGTGACGGCGTGTGAGCGAGAAAGAGCAAAGCCGTCATTTTTCAAGGCCGCCTCGTCATTCATCTTGGCGATCGTTAAAAACGCATCTCTCCGAATGGCAGGCAGCGCCGCTCTCGAGCGCGCGGTAAATATCGCGCGCGAGCACGGCCACCCGCCGGGCGAACTGTAGCGTCGACGCGAGCAAGAATCTCTCCCCCCACCCCCTTGCTTCTCCTTACTCTCTGCCGCGTATAATATACCTGCGCGCGAGCTTCGGCCAGGACCGCCCGGTTATTCGGATACGTGTCCCCCCCTCCCTTACTCCGGCACCGGCGATGATACTCATCTCGATATATTCTCGAGGGCGCGAACCTCCTGATCCTCTGCCGAGTGGCCGAGATCCTTTTTCTGATTTGTGATTAATTAGCAGCTCTGATATATATGTATACGTTCACGTACTGCGAACGATTGGTATTCTAGGAGCGACGGCTTTGAATGTGCTTTTGTGCTTCACGAGACTCGCGCGTTCCATTGTAGGAAATTTTTTGATTTTTCCGACTTTGTGTACGTATGTGTGAATACGTGTGAAGCCGGGTGATTCATAGTTTTTGATTTTGATTATTACGTTTGCCTCGAGATATCGGTATTGGGCGTCCGCCGATTAACATGATCGTTATTCAATGCTCTCGGCCAGAGGACTATTTTAATTTTCAAGGATATCGGTACGCACGGCTGACTTTTTGCACAAATACTGATTTATTTTATTGGGCGCGGGCGCTGCTGCTGCTGCGATTGAGTTATCTTATTATTTATTTCAAAAGCAACGTTGACTTTTGACTTTTAACCATATTTATTTCCTTACGCCTCGGACACCGGGCGGCATTTAAATTGCAAATTCCGATTGCCCGGCGAAATTCCCAAAATTTTGGCCCCGGTGTTAAAACAGCCAAAATACACACGTCAGTATAAGGATTTCACAAATCGCTTCGCGCGCGCAGCAAAAACAACAAAAATTATATTCGATTACGTGAAAATGACAAGAGACAACAGCGGCTAATGAACAAAAACTAACATTCCATGCGAGATATATTGCATAACAAGAGTTCACCAGTCGAATTTTAAATTTCACCCATCTACGAGCCATGTGTAACATAACACGGGCATAGTCGGCTGAGTAAATCTCGAAATTTTTTTTCACCGACGACCCGGCAAATATCGATGATTCAAAGTACACACACACGCACTCGAATTTTTCCTTTTTCTTTCCGAGCACACGACTCATTTTTTTTTCGTTTTCTCATAGTCCAGGCTGAGCACACACAACGCGTTCTCCATATACCCAGAATTCGAAAACAATATTTAATCTTTCAAATGTGGCTGCAGTCGAAGAAAAAAAGGTATTTTTCCAGCAACGCGCTCGTAACAAGCTTTCCCAATACCGAAAAGCCGGCGTATGGCCATTCAATCACCAGTGGAGCCTATTGCTTGTGTATGAGCCCCCCCTTCCCCCAGAAATTCCATATTCATAAAACTGTCAAACAATCATTTTCCAATCCATCAAAGTAAGTCTCGATGCATAATCTTCGATATAGATTTGACTCGTGGTTTTTCGACACAACACGGCCCTGGCTGGCCGGGCGCGCTTTCTCGTCGACTAAAACCTCATCAACGCCCGAGTGCCGCTTATTCACGCGCCCCCAGAGACAGAGAGAGAGAGCACAGACAATGCGCGCGCGTAGCTTACAAAAGTGTAGCTCGGCAGTAGCCTATAGGAAATCCGAGCGAGCGTTCGGTTGAATATCGAGGCCATCGTGGCCGCGGAAAAGCCGCGGCGGCGGCGGCGTTTAAGATTCGCCGCGCATTCTCGCTTGTCCGAGCACACACAGAGACAGAGGCAGCTAGCGCCGGCGCGTGCGCTCGCGTCATTGCAAAGATCGCCCGCGGCCTTGTGCCGATGACACCCACGCGACTCCAAACTCGACCTCCCCCTCCTCTTGCCCCTGCTCGATTACCCTCCTTCTCTGCCATTGGAGAGCGAGCGCCCGCGAGCGATCCCCCCGTACGTATACGCCGGCGCGCGCTTTGTCTTATAAATTCCATTTCTGTAAAAACTGGAATGCAATTGCTTATATGCAAATGAGGAGATTGTGCCGTCGCGCGGATGAATATATGTCGAGAGAGAGAGCACCCCCCTCCCCCCCGCTCGCATCCTTATTTCGCGAGCCTGCACGCGCGCGACTCACCGAGAGCCTCTTTGATACCCACACACACACACGGACGCTCCGCTACTCCGATTCCATCTGCGGCCTTGAAATCGAGAGCGGGATGATACTGATTCAGCCGGCGATAAACGGAGTAACGAGAGCCGATGAGCAGCGCGGCCGCTGTAATCGACTGTACGTATATACACACATGTATGCGGAACGACGCCTTGACCTGCTATTGCTATTCCAACCGGCCCTCTCGGTGATTTTCGGCGGTTTCCAGCGCCGAATACCAAGGCTTTCCCGCGTGTATTTCGTTTCGCCTATTCCGATGTGTATACGTATATGTGTATCGGAGGGTGACTCAGCGCTGTCCGATCATCCTCAACGGATTTTCGGCGTCTGCGGCTTTGATTAATACAAAGCATTATAGGAGTAGTCTTCCCTCCTCCTCACCTTCCAGATCCTCTCGGTATTATCAAGCGGATATAAAAATCGGCCTCTCTGACCTTCTTTCTAGCTTAATTTAAGACGCAATAATCTATACATAACAGCGCTCGCGCGAGAGAGGCAACGCCGCAGAGATCCACACGGACGGGCACAAATACAGATCGGTTAATGGTCTTAGGCTCCTTCCGCTCGCATAAACATTCGAATTTAATAGCGGCCAGCAGAGAGTAGTCCCGCAGCAGAGTGCGACTTTGGGCATCTCTCTTCTCTCATCGGCGCCGGTTGCGATCCATGCTATTCCCCCCCGCCGGATCATAAGTTTTTGTGAAACCCGCCGAAAGATGCTATCCGAAATTAGAAGAGCTTAAGAGCCGTTTAAAAGCGATTTCTAGACTCTCTCTCTAGTCGATGCCTAATTATAATTACAAATGGAAGTAGACTACATCGAGAGCGATCGAGGCACTTTCTTTTCCGAAATTCTAATGCCCTTTCCGAGCTTAATCGAGATACCCGCCGCGGAATGGACGCGCGCGGCCGATCCTGTTGCTCCTTCCTTTTTCTTTTCTTTTATCGTTTCAATTAATGGATACGACGACGGCGGAGAATAACACAAATCGCGCTCGCTTCGGATGTCTCGCTATTATTTGCGCGAGCTTTACTGCGGAGAGAGATTCGACCGCGCGTTCGCTCTCTGCTCGTATACATTTTTTCTCGATTCTCGGTCTTCAATGATTTACGCATTCGAGATATTATGCTATTTAATTTCAGAAGCGGAGAAATGTATTTTTTCATTCTTATTGAAAAAAAAAGGAAAAGTTCGTAAGGGGAGGGGGGGGAGGTACGGTTGCTGGAAATGAATGGACTTTTTATTCAAATGCCCCCCAGGCAATGGGGCATCTCGGAGAGAAGGAAGCGGGCATTAGTTGAAAATAGTTTTAATCGCCGGTATATGCATACAGCTGATTTCAATACTATAAAGTAATGCGGCGCGCGCGCGGCGCATCTTTGTGAAAGTATTTCTTCGGTTATATCGGCACGCGATATCCTCTCGCAGCCTTCGCTCTGCGGCCGTGTGTGTGTGTATAAAACCGCGACTACCCTAACTAGATATCGGCCATTGATTTCCAGGTAAACTCAATTTGACGTGAAGGGGGTGGGGGGGGGCAAATAAATCACGTTAATAAGATTCAAAGACAAAGTCTCGGGGCTCTCTTGGCCGAGCGCGCGGACTCGCTTTGCGCTTGCAACTCTTATTAAGAGCTAAATTAGTCCGGCGAGATTGCGAGCATATAACAAGCTCTCTTCTGCGGGCCAGTAGCGCAATTTGTCCGGCAACAGGCATTGAAAGGATCCGCCAAGACGGATTCGTCTCATAAACATAACGCGCACATGTGTATGCGTACACATATACGCAGACGGAGATATGGACAGGCGCATAAAAAAAGTTATTAGACGCGGAGAAATTTTTCTCAGCTCGGGACAGCCGATGAGGAGACAGCGAGGTGAGCCGAGAAAGAGAGGACTCGGAGACTCTCTCTCTCTCGCGCTTATTATAGTAATTTTCAGCGCGAGCACGCGGATAAATCGACAAAGCCGTGCCTACTGCGCGCGAGGCTATTGAGGAAAAATAATTATTAAGTGTCGAACGATTATTCGAGGGCATAATAAAGCCGAGAGAGCCGAGCGTAAGAAGTTAAAGGGGACTGCTCGCGGAGGGTGAGATAAAAAACAGACGGAGAATAAAGCCGGCAGATGAGAATGGGAACGAGGAAGAGAAGTTGAGCAGGAGGAGATGGACGAAGAAAGGACGCTCAGCGCCTCCGGAAAGCCAGGGCTTAACGATGCAAGAAAGAGGGAGAGAGCAGAGCCGGCAATTCGTCGTGTACATATAGAGAGAGAGAGAGAGAGAGCGCGCGCGGCAAACGGGAGCAGCTACGTCAGAGATCAGCTTTGTCCCTTCTCCCGCTTACCTTTCTCCCCCTGCCCCCCGTCTCCCTTGGACTTCTCGGGCTCCCGGGTAACGTAATTAAGTACAAATGACCGAGGCGCTGATGCTGCTGCTGGCCTCCTCCTCTAACGTCGCTCGTGTGTCTCGAGAGCTCCCGGGAGAGCGCTCCAATTATACCCGCGCTCTGGATTCTCGTTAAAATACCCGCAGCAAAGAGCGAGCGGTGTAGGCGCAAAAAGACACACCGCAGCGCTGGCGGCCGATTGATGCGAGCGCCGCGCGGCTTTTACCACCGTTTGACGAGCAGCCTGGCAGAGCCCCCTTCCCTCGGACGAGCGAATGAAAACATAAATGTCGATGAGAGCCTCTCTCTCTCTCTCCCCCGCCGACATTTCTTCGCGGCTCGCGAACGTTAATTAAAGCAGTAGCAGCGGACTCTACGGGCTGCTTAGATTTACAGAAGGGGGCACCTGCAGCGTTAGCGCCGTTAGCGTCGAGTTATGTGTCCGCGATCCTCCGGATAAGCCTTTAATACCGATACCACATATCCTTCCGTCTAGCTCCTTCTCTCCCAATCCTTTTTATCCCTGCGGGCTCTCCCCCCGTGGGCTAATCACTGACGCGTCTCCGTATTTTATCAGAGGCGCCTTTACTCCGTCTTATCGATCGTTAATCGGACCGATAAAACAGCGACTGCTGCTGCGGCCTGGTGTCGAAGAAAAATCGGATAACACCAGCGTGTGTATATCCATCCCGGCGCGTCTAATGGCCGTTTTCTTTCCACGCATACCAGAGACACATGCCGAAGATGACGAGGGACAGGGGATAACGAGAGAGCTTGCGCCATTAGGCATTACAAAATCTTACTCTGCCGCGATGATAAGTACGAGGGGAGGGGGGAGAGAAGAGGGACAGTCGATACCGGCTCTCTCGATTAATAAATCTCGAGGAAGGGATAAGCCGAGCCGTGTGGCGTGCGCGAGCTTATATCCGGTTCTGTGCGCCGGCGCGTTCTATAATTCAAATAGGCACCTGCTCTCTCTCTGTTGAGCGCGCAATACGGTAGCAGCATAAAATAAGAGGAGGAAGGAGAAGAAGGGGGAGGGGGAGCAAAAAGCCGATAAATAAAACAGCAAATGCGCGGGCTCTCGCATCCATCAAAGTGATTCGATCGCTCCTCGGACGCTTGTCGTCGTCGTAGGCCGCATTCTCTCGGCTCCTATCTCGGACGGCCGTGCGCGCCGCGACGATTTCTAGAAAGGCGCACCAGAAACAAACGGACGAGAGCAGTATACATACGCGAGAGCGGCAGCAGTAGCTTTGGCTCTATATACGCGCTCTCTCGACTTGCGAATAATCGAGGACTCTGCATTAAGCGACCGCTGACTTATCCCTCCCCCTCCCGCTCTCTCTCTCTGTCTTCGTCGACGTATATAGTTCTTCTTCCTGCTGGCCGGTCGTCCGGGCTGCTCGCTCGAGCGAGCAAAAACGTTTCCGCGATGACAAAACGAATGCGTTATAACGTCCGCGCGGAGATGGGCCAAGCCGAGCTTGCAGTTTCGTTAAAGCTAGAGGAACGAGGTGCACGAGGTAAAGGAGGAGGGGGAGGCTTATGTCAGAGAGAGACTCGATGCAGATTAAGCCCGTGGCTAAAAGGCCTTATTAGGCACCTGCTCGCGCTCACGGACATGCACACATGCACGTATGTATGCAGAAATGCACTGTCTCTCTCTCATGAGACAGGTTTAATCTACATAGATATCGTGGGGATAGCGCGCGCTGCCGTTTCAGACTTAACGGGGTTGACGGAGGTGGGAGGGGGGGGGGAGGCTCTTAAGCGCGCCCGCGGTTATGTGTACGTGCCGCGGGACACAAACTCCGGACTACCACTGCCGCGGAACCGCAGACTGCAATACGCGTCTTCGCCCCGCAAAGACGCGGGAGCAAAAAGAGAGAGAATAGCCACAGCTACTCTTGCTGCTCCCGCGGGCTGTGTGGCTTGGCTCCTCGGCAATACCAAGAGAGAGATAAGGGCTGAGGAGGAAGAGGGGGCGAGAGTGAGATTTTTAGCGGGAAACTGGAGCGCGATTGTTTGTCTTTCGGTTTTTGCGCCAGCCTGGAATTTTTCAGCGCGCTCTTCTCTTTTTGTTTTCCTCGCTTTTCACGCGCGAACGCTCGCGAGTGGGGGGACGAGGTGGGACGAAAATGTTGACGACGACGACGCGGCGGTATAGTGGCTGGGAGATTAATGGGCCGCCTGGAAAAAATGGAAATGGATTCGCGGAACGGCCTTTGAGCCCGTACTCTCTCTCTCTCTCTCTCTCACTCGCGGCCAGACTCCGCGTTTCTCCCCATAAGGCCCCGGCGTACGACTCTTCGACTCTCTGCCGATCTCCCGCGTATACACGTCGCGGCTACGAAATATTATTCGGCAGCGATCGATTTTCTCTCTCTCCCGCGACTACGAACGGCAAGGAGGCTACAAAAAAACCGCGCAAAAGTGATCTAAAGTGTCGACCGAGCACGGTGGGGGGGAAACCGCGAGCTTTTTTTTTCCTCTTCTTGCCCAGAAATGCGTTTCCAAACGCCATACGCGTCAGCTGCGTTGGCCTGGTGGCTCGAGAAATTTCTAAAGTACACTTCATCACTAGGTCCACACTGGCGAACGGCATATAGGCAGGTCGTCGCGTGGGAGAGGAGCAGATAAGGATTAAGCGAGTCGCGCTCGAGAGGTCGTTTGAAAAGTGAGCACGACGCTCTCTATACGTGTGGCATATCTCTCTCTCTTTCACGCGCATAAGAGCGAAAGAGAGAGAGAGAGAGAGCTGTGAATGGGTCCACTCTTTTCCCATCAGTCGCGGCTCGGCCATAAAAGCGAGAGAGCCTCCGGGAGTGCAGAGGCTCTCCATAGGTAGCAGACAAGCACGCACACACACACGTATATATGGGCGCTGAGGACGCCACCCAGCGCGTTATTATGACGCGCTTGCGACTCTTCGTTCTCCTTCCTTTTTCCTTTTGCTCCTCTCGCGACTCCACTTTATTTCGTATAATCGGCCGATTTTTTTCCAGGACAATCCAGACTCGGACTCTCCCCTACCCCACTGCCGCATATTTCTTGCCCGCGCTGCTACCGTCTTATATCCTCCGGCTGTTTTTATCAAGCGCGCAGTAGCTAATCCCCGATGTTCCAGGGCGCCTACATCGCACCGCTCGTTTTGCTCTCGGGCGTATATAGCACAGCGTCCTAGTCCGACACTGCTTTAGCATGAATTATTCGAGCTCTCGGCTTTTATTCCCCCCTCCCCCCCTCCCTCCTCGACCTCTTATTCATCCGTTTTCTCACCAACGTTGCTTATCTTTTTCCTTGTTTTGCAGATGAACCAACAGTGCAAAGTCTGCGGCGAGCCGGCGGCTGGTTTTCACTTCGGCGCATTCACGTGCGAGGGCTGCAAGGTAAGAACACACAGAAACGCATTTATTATCCTAAATATTTCATCTCGCGCGCTCTAAGCTCGGACAATCGGGCCCGTTCAATCATTCGCGCATTATCCTCTTATCTTACTTCCCCCCGACCTGTAGCTTTGATTTTTCGCTTCGGGTGTGTATATAAACGACTTTTCTTGCTCCAACAGGATAATTGAAACTAAAGCGTAAAAAAAGGACGGCAACCGCGGTTATCGCTGCTAGCGCTAAGTGGGCCCATAATTAATTTCAAAATAGCAACAGGAATAAATCGGCGCGAGCTTACAATGTCGCTCGACGGGTAATTCGAACGAGCATCGAGCGTGTCTCTATAGCTATATACACTTCTTAAGGAGAAGAGAAATAAGCGGGAGAAAGAAGTCGAGAGAGAGAGAGAGAGAGAAAAAAGAGCGTAAAAAAGAAAGGCAGAGAGCCCGGCTGCTACCGTGGCAAAACAATCTCGAGTCTGCACAAAGGCCAAAGCCACCACTGAAAGATGTTCATCCTCTCTCTCTCTCAGTCGCGGTAGCAATCTGAATTTTTGTGTCGCCTCCCTCCACCCCCCAGACCGCCGCTAGATATATAGGAGGAGCAACCTCTGCGACGAGGATGACGCCGAGTAGGCGGAGATCGGGTTAGAGACTCGCAGCGGCCACGGCCAGCCGCCCGAGAGAGCGAGATAGAGCGACGTATTGTCATTGCGGCGCGACTTTGACTCTCCGAGGACGCGATGATAGAGCGCGGGGGCCCGAGCTAGAGAGGCTGCGTAAGAGGCAGGAGGAAAAATGGCCCGACCGCATACTTACCGCATCGTAAAGAAAAATAAAGCGAAGCATGAGCATTGAGCGAGCAAGAGAGAAAGAAAGAGAGTAGCTGCTGGCTTCGGCGCGTTTACAGTTAGCATTATAATACGAATATTGCGATTTAACGTGTCAAGTGGGGGCCTCCGAAGTCGCGGTTGGCCCCCGACAGTTCTCATTCTCATCGGTTCCGTCGAGAGTCTCTCTCTCTCGCTGTCTTGCGATCTCGGCAGTCACTTTTCTCTCTTGTGCGGCTTCTGCTCTTCAGGCGCGCTAATGGCCGGCGAGAAAACGCGCGCGCGGGAGCCTCTGGCGCTGACGAGACGCGTATACAGCCGGGAGATGAATAGATCTCTCTCTCTCTCTCTCGAGTGCTCTTCTCCTTCTCCTTTTTCATACGGCTACTACTCTGCTACTCCTCGCTTTGTACTTTTTCCAATGTCCGAACCTACTATGGTCCGCGTATTTAAACTGTCTATACGGCCGGAGTACAATTCAAAAGCCATCGCGGGCTACCGCTGTTGGTCCCTCATTCTCTCGATCGGCCACCGCGTGCGTGCGTTCGCCTCTCTTTGGGGTCCGTTCAATTTCTTTTTTTTTGCCATTATAATTCGGGGCCCGAGCGCGCTTGGAATTTGTCAGGAGGCAGGAGCGGGCGCGCGACCGGGCTAAAAATAGCGGATAGTCGCTCTCGACGCTGTATATAACCGCATAAATCAGGCGGGGCATTATCATAACTCAAATTTATTTGTTTAAACGGGATCCCATCAATTTAAACGCCGGCGGATCGAGCGAATTCAAAATCGAAGGAGGTGTGCCGGGGCCAAAAGTCGTGCGCCCCGAAAGAACCCAAATGGATGTTATAGCGACATGGATCGTTTCTCTTTTTTTCTCTCTTTTTCGTATACTCATGGAAAGGGTTTCTCTAACCTCGGGTGTGAATTAATAACACAAATCAGAATCGTCGAAATAAATAATTTATTAATGCCGGCGCGGCGAGGAGGAGGGAGATTCAAGAAACACACGGGGCCCGAGGGAGTTGAATGGAGGAAAGAATAAGTCAGCGAGCCGTGACATCGGCGTGGCATGTGGAAACGTTAACGACGTAATTGCGCGCGTATACATATACATGTGCTACGGTCGTCGGGCGCGTGTGCGTGCTACAGCGAAAAGGTGTTATGACACATTCGCAATCTCTCAGCTGTCTCGATACATCATTCGCCGCTGCAGCCGCTACCGATTCCGATGCGGATGTAAGGTGCCGCACGTGTGTGTGTGTGCGTGTGCATACGTCGCAGTCAGTGCCGCCGCGACTCAAAGGCGATCTCGAGCACTGGTGTATACCGCTGTAAGAGCGTCAAGCTCCGCGCCGGCAAATTGGCCACCAAGCCTCGTTCTCTCTCTGCCCCTCTCCCCTTCTATCTTCGTTACCGCACACTCGACCTATACGCGCAGCAGAGGTGAGTGCACACTTTGTAGACGAGGGTCTGTACGAAGGCGGGAGGGATAGTTATAGATAGAAAGCACTTGCGCGCCGGCAGAGCATAACCTGCCTCGGCTCGAGTGCCGATTTTTCTATATTTATATGGTTTGTCTACATGCAAACAGCTATACAGCGCTAGAGGTCGAACGGAGGGAGGGTGGGAGGAACATAAGGCTTTGGTAAGCGAGGAGAGTACACTCGTGAGCACACATGTATATGCATGCTCCGACGCGTCCTCCATAATCGAACGTCCCTTCGCGGCCAGCCGCTGCATAGCGACTTGAGAAAGAAAGAGAGAGAGAGAGAGCCTAGTCCGCGAGCAAACGAAGAGGGAGAGAGAGAGCCGCGTGGCATGTGCGCACGGAGAGTCTTGTTAACAGGCAGTCGGATGCAAGGGTGTTGACCCTTGCTCTCGACCCGCTCTCGCGGACGTCAAGGCGCCGACGTCCTCCGGCTGGCTCCCCCGCCCCCGGGATCGGATCGGTCTCGGGGCTCGCGCCCGCCGCTCACGGCTAATGCGCCGCGAGAGAGAGAGAGAGAGAGAGAGTGCAGGGAATATCGGTACCGCATACTAAGTGACCCGTTCGATTGGATCTCATTAGGCTAACAACGAGCAATAGTTTACCTAGCGCTCTCTCTCTCTCCGGCACAGCATACGAGCACAGGCAGCAGCAGCACACTTTCCGCGCCGCCATATGTATACACGCCGCTGATATATACGTGGGATATGCGTGTGCCCGTGTGTATACGAGGACGGACGTGCGCGCGCGGATAACGCCGTGCTACTCTCGAAACGCCGCGGCCCCTCTGCACAACTCGCCTGCCCCCCCTACTCCGTGTACTTACCGATCTTCACTAGCGCTGCGAGAGGGGCAGGGAGAAAGAAGATCGGCGCGAGGTTAAGCGTGAGTGAGAAACCGATAGGAAAGGGACCTCTGCCAGAGAGAGAGAGGACGAACTTGGCCGCAGCTACTGGTCAGCTCGGCAAAGGTCGATCGCGAAATTTTATGTGCGCGTACTGTGCACTATTGCTCCTCTCTCTCTCTCTCTGGGCTACCGAGATGCGCCGGGGCGCACATCTGCATACGCCTGTGCACCGTTGCCGCTTGACTTTCAGCAAGGCTCTTCCTCCTCCTTATACGAGAGCCAGAGCCGCACTGTAGATAGTCCGAGATTATTTGTAATTGCTCGTAGAGCCGCGGTAGAGGCCAGGCTGCTTCGTATTCATTATTACCGATTCGTGCACGCGCATATACCTCAGCTCCCCTTCCTCGGCTTGTCCGGGGATCCAGCGATACCTAAGCAAGTCGTGTGACGATAGGTGCACAGGTGACGAGAGACCACTGGAGATTCATGTCGTTGGAGGTTAATCCTATGGGAGCGGGGGACGGGGTATTGGCGCTGGATGAAAATTGGCAAATTGAAAAATGCGCGGGGGCATAAATTATCTTTAATACGGCCGCGGTGATGAAGGATGGCGCGGGAAAGGAAAAAGAGAGAGAGACAGAGGGGGTGGAAGGGGGAAGCTGTGGAGTGTACGGGAGAGAGATGCTCTAAATTGAGGTAGAGAGAGAAAGAGCCGCGACTCGTGACACGAAAGTTTAGTCGGCCATATAATAAAGGGACGAGCGTGCGAGCCTCGGCGTTTACGGAAAGCTCGCAAAGAGCGCGGCAACTGCTGTGTACGCCGCGCGGCCGAGCATACGGGGCTGAGGAGGTGGAGGAGAGGAAAGAAGAAGAGCGCGCGCCGCTATACGACGATCCTCGGAGAAATGAAGGCCCCGCTCTCCTTCTCCTCGTCCTGCCGCCGCCGCCGCCGCCACTGCTTGCTCTCTATCTCTCTCGTCCCCCTCGAAAAGCATAAATTCCAGCTGCCGGACAGTTAATGGTGGACAAGCGGCTCTATCTCTCGCTCATCTACATCTGTAACTTTAGCTTTACCTCCTCCTCCTCCTCTGCCTTCCCTCTTCCACCCCGAGAGTCGCGGGGCTCCGAGACTCTCTGTGTGAGTACTATCGGCGCTCTCGTCGCGTCCTTCTTTCGCGCGCTCCTTCGACTTTTCGCTTGCGACACGCGCTCTTTCTCTGTTATATATACCGCGAGGTGAATACGTACGGTCATCCTCTCTCGTTCTCCCCCGACAACTCGCCGCGGCTCTCTTTTTCCCACTGTCTACGTGTGTATCCCCCCCCCCTCTATCCAGAGTCGGGATTGCCCCTCGTGCGCAATGACGCGCGACAAGTAGCTTCTGCATCGATTAATTACGAGGCACGAGGACGATACCACTCTCTCCCCCGTCCACCGAGCGAGTCGTTCTCTCCGGCGCACGCCTTCTTATCTGTCGGATATCTTGCATTCGATACGTGCCGAGCTGTCGACGCCAGCGGCAGCTCTCGGATGGACCCCGGAGAGTTGCATCACAACACACGCTGGCCTCCCCCTCTGCCGGCACGCGAATCCTCGTATCGTTCGAGCGTTATCCTCGCCCCGGGCAGCCCCACTTGCGTTACGCAGCTTTTGCTACACAATTTTGCAAGCAGACCGGGATCTTCCGATTTCGTAATCGTTTATTTATGCATATACGTTTCGGCGAATAAATAAAATAGAAAGGGGGACACAGTCGGGTGAAATGCTCTTTGGGCATTTCAAATTCGATCGTGTAATAAAATTTGGAGAAAACGACTCGGCACTGTATTATACGTGTGGCCAGTGTCCCCACTACGGAATTTGCGAATGCCAAACCCGCGCGCGCGTGTGTGGGTATACAAGTTGGGTGGATACAGCGCTCTGTGGATATGTATTTAACAGAGGCGTAGGAGCCTAATTACAGGTATAGAGGAAGGAGGGCTCGGATTTCCGCTGCTCTCTCGCCCGGCCAACAATAAGAGCTGCCGCGAATTCTAAAGCTCTCTTTCACTTTCTGCAGAGGGACACACTCACACACACACACAGAGTTAGCCAGAGGGTTACGTATACAGAAAGAGAAGTAGCAGAGCAGAGGGATTGCGCAAAGGCAGTAGTCGATTTTTACAAGCTTTTAAAAGTATTACTCTGTTGCTCGGATTCCCGCGAATAATTGAGCGCTACAAGGAAGCGAAGAGCCGGAGGTGGAGAGAGAGAGAGAGCAAGCGAAGCTCGAAGGAATTTGGCTGAGATACGCCGGCAAACAGAGAGGGGCTCTCCGTGTGCGCGCGTCCGTGTGTGTCCAGGGGTAGAGAGAGAAAGAGCGAGCAATCGTCGCAGAAGGAGTTATCCTCGCGTTCTCGCGGCACAAACCGAGGGAGAAAGAGAGGGCGAATCCCGTCAATTAAAATAGCGTCGCGCTCTCGCGCTCTCTCTCTCTCTCTCTCTCCCGCGGCTGGGAGAGCGAGTCCCGGCGGAGGAGGACAAATTTCGCTGCCGGGAAATATCGGCCGAGAGAGCCTCGATTCTCGGCATTCCGCAAACTTTTCGCGATCGAACGCGATCCAGCAGAATTTCAAGAGACAGAGAGAGAGAGCGAGGAGGGGGAGGACCCGCTCTCCATAGAATCGAAAACACAAACACACAGACACACAGACAGAGTCGGAACTTTAAGGAATGGGATCTTGATTAGCATACTAATAACCGCCTCGTGGATTCCCCCCACCCGGCTTACCCCCGGCATGACATTCAGGCGAGAAATGCCGACCTTCTCTCTCTCTCCTTGTTCCCCTCCTCCTCTTGCACTCCTACTCGCTCGGCTTTATCGTCCGGGGCCACTCTTTCCCTATACCGCTGCGCCAGCTTGTCTTTTTTTCGAGGCTCGCTGTCTCATCCTCCTCCTCCTTCCAACCGCCCGCCTTGCCAAATGAATTCGGACTATTTCGCTATACAAAAACTGCCTGGCTCTCTCGCTCTCTTTCTCAACGGAGAGAAAGAAAGAGCAAGATAACACGGCTGTGCGACTCTTCGCGACCGATTTTACCCCTCTCTCTCGCCTCTTTTATTCTTCAATTTTTCGTTTTTGTTCCCTCCTCCGCACACACACCTTTGTTATATATAACGCTCACCTCTCTCTCTATTTTTCTCGCGCTCGGTTTTACGACCTACTCTCTCCCACTCCCTTTCCCGCTCTTCCAGCGACACTAGCTCTTTCGTAGGGCAATAAATTATCGACAGGTCGTTTTTCGCCTTTTGCGCGGCCTACGTATATACTTGACATTCGTTGGCAACGGTAAAACAAACGCAAGTTCGCAGAGGCCGCGGGAAAGTAGGCGACACTTTCCGTGGAAGCATTCGTCTAATCTCTACACCTCTCTCTAACTCTCGGGCGCACGGGAGGCAGAGGCGCGACAAAAGTTGCCGGCGATAAGCCGAGAGAGAGAGAGCCCGCGAGCTTCCAAGGACTTCCTTTCTCTGTCTCTTCCTTGCTCGATAAGCGTATTCCGAAGAAGCCCGTACACACACACTTACACGAGCGTGCACTTGATGTGGCCTCCTGGTTTGCAATGCATATTCCTCTCATTCTACCTCGGCGGCTAAAGAGCATTTTTTTAACGCGCCCACCTCAACCCCCCTCTCTCTCAGCGTCGTAGGAAGGCCTTGGCTTTCAGAGCTAAGAGGGTAAGGAGAAGAAGAAGTAGCAGGGGGAGGGTCTCGGGAGCGTACACACACACACACGTACGGGAGGTAGAGGTAAAGTGATCGATATGCGGCTACTACACGAGGAACGTGAACGCGATCCTTATATGATGCAAATTTCCCGCGCTCTCGGCATTGTTTTTCGTGACTCAATGTACGCGCGCACTCCCGTATACTCGCCGTCCCCTCCCCCCTTCTACTTTGCTTCCCGCGACGTCTCTCGGTCGTCGTCGTCGTCGTCGCGGACATTATGCAAGCTTTTACGAGCGGAGCACAGAGGCTGAAGTGAGGTAGAAGGAGCAGGAGGAGGTGGGGTATGGACGCAGAGAGAGATGGGGGGCAAATTTATGTATCATCACGATTCAATTTTCGTCCGTGGGTAGCTGCTGCTGCTGTAGCCGGCGACTACGACGACGACAACGACTATGGTGGCGAGGAGCTCTACTCGCGCGCGTCAGCGTGATTCATAAGCGCCGGCCTCATTCATCCCGAAAACATACACACACACATACGTATAATACGGATATATCTGGCTGTGGATGGAGAACCAGAGAGAGAGCAAGAGAGGCGGGACAATGGGCACGCGGGCGAGAACGCTCGACCTCGCTCTGTGTATATAGCGCGCACCGAGGCTCTCTGGGAGCGCAGCAAGAGAGACAGAGAGTTCGTAAGGAACTCTCTGACGCGCGAGTGTACCCAAGGAGGAGGAGGAGGCGAAAAAAATTTATCCGCGGAATGCGACAGAGAGTCGTCCTCTGACGGAGAGAACAGCAGCAGCCAGCGGGAGCAATTGAGCCGATTGATGGGGGCCTCTGGCGCTCTCTCTCTCTCTCTCTCTCTCTCTCTCTCTCTCTACCCGCAAGCGTGTCCTTTTAATTATGCCGTTGAAATCGCTCTGGAAACTCAAGGCGCATCCTTCTTTCTCCTCCTCCGTCACCTACTCTCACGTCATTCTGACTCTCTTTCGTATACAAACACATACGCGCCCATTGCGTTATCGTTGGCAATAAAAAAGAAAATTCGCCTCCTCGCATTTTTTTCAACCGTCCCTCAAGACTCCCCCCAGTCAACGGCGTTATAAGCGCTACACGAGTTTGTTTTGCAATTAACGGCAAGATTCATTACTCGCGAATGCCAGTCTTTTTTTCTCTCTACCCGTCTCTCTCTCTTCTTCCTTAACGTCGCGCATATAGCAGCGGTGTGACCCCCTTTAAACTCGTGACAATGCTTTTCAATGCAAATGACGATTTAATAAAAAGTCAATTAAATATTGAAGCTCTGCCTCTCTCTCCCTCCGTTCGTGAGGTGGTTAATTCCCGAGGCGCCGCTGCTTGCTCTCTGTGTGTGCCCGATTGATTGGGTTACGTGCCAGGTGCGATATTATCTTTTTACTGTTAACCCTCGCCCCGCCTCCCCCCTCCCCGCCTTACTCGCTCGCCATGTGCAAGCGAACAGCCAAGCGCAATTTGGCGTATTTAAAAAGTCTTTAATGTTACGTGCCTCGTAAAAATGAGCCGAGATTACGAGACTTATTCGGAGAAGCTTCCTTTTATTCTTCCTCTCTCTCTCTCTATCTCTGATTCTTTATATTTTTTTATCTTCGTCTCTCCTTTGGCGAACAATCGTCGTGATTTCACCTAAAATCTTTATCTATTTCAAAGTGTCACCTAAATCCCGAATAAATTTGAGTTTTATGTCGAGGTCCTCCCTGGTGAATTATGGTTATAATGAAAAATAACTGTATCGAAATAGCTGTTTTAAAGGAGAGAGAGAGAGAGGAGCTACAAAAAAAAGAGAGAGACGCAGGAAAAAGAAGGTGGAGGAAGGAGAGAGAGAGAAAAAAAGGAAAGAATATCAAGATTCTCGGAGCGATCATGCGGCTTGCGTAATGACGCGATAGTTGTGGAGCTGCGAAGAAATACGATTTTGCGAGATTCGATTTCGGTGTCGTTGATTAGCCTGCGAGATTTAGCACCGGAATATTAACGATCTTAAATAAGGTACTTTTTTTTATCCAATTTACAAAAAAAATTATATATGTAGAAGAGAGCGAGAGGAAAAAAAGGATGAAAGAGAGAAAGAGAGAAAACGACCGTTGAAGAGAGAGAGAGAGAGGAGGCGAGAGTTCGCTTTTAGAGACTATTTCACGGAATATAAAGATCGGACGCGACATTCGGCTGTGCTGGGCTATAAAACGCTCATCTTATTATCGTAATCCCCCGATATACATGCAGAGATTTGATGCTCTGTTCTGATATCTCGAAACGCGAATTTAAAGGAAGAAATTACCTTTAGCCCAAGCTCAAGATTAAATATATATATAGAAATGTAGAGCCAGGTACATGGCATACAGACGTGGTGTAAGAGCGAGTAAGGGGCATTGTATGAGATATGCGATCTCGGCGCCGATAACAACAGATCGCGCGCGTATACGGCGCCCGAGACGAAATCCGAGACAGAATAGCGCTGGATCAATGATGGGTGGTCCGATATGCCCTCGCGACAAGTATGAATATTCATATTGGCCCGCGCTCTCGCTTGGATAGCTCCGAGCCCTCTCGGTAAAGCTGCTAAATCTCCTTAAACGCCGACTAATTCCTCGAAAATACGATCGCCGTATATATAGGTCCGTGCATCCTCTCCCCCTCACCCCTTCGTTGCGAACGTCTCATTTTCGCGGTTATTTATTTGACGGGCGGAGGATCGGCGCATTAATCCAATTTCAATGCTACCGAAAAAAAGAAATAACAAGCTCTCGAATATATAATACAGGAGGCGAAGGAGGAGGAGGAGAGTAAGGAGAAGAGCTTGGGCGGATCGTAAATCAGCCGGGCTTTGTCGCGGGGGCCTAATGTCCTGGAAGATTTTCGTGGCTCTCTCTCTCTCTCTCTCGGCGCAGAGCTGCCTGAATTTACAATTAAAATGGTGGCGAAAAATAATCGGGCGCTCATTCAATGGAGCCGAAAAAAAAAGACGAGGGAGTTTCGCAAGCCTAATGCGCCGTAGTAGCGCGGGCCGTTAATATATCTCAATGCCAAGCGCGTCTTAATAAACGTAAAATATTGATAATTGTGCTACTTATCTCTCTCTCGTTGGAATGCGAGATTTCGGGAAGGTTAAGGCGCGCTTCTTCGCTATTGGCGCGTGTGTTGTACGACCTGTGTCCTCTCCCGAGCCTTCGCATCGTTCGTTGAACTATTTTTAAATCGGCTGACTCAAGCCTTTCCGAAAACGAGAGGCCTTCATGAAACCTGCTCTCCCTCTGGCTAATGCGATCGAATAAATAAGTCAAGCCCGAAAGTGTTAACCCGAAACAAATGGTTAATAAAAATAAAGCGAATAACCCGGCGACTCTCTCTCGAGAGAGCATAGTCCACTCCCGGAAATTCCGAGGATGCCAGACTATTAAAGCTCTCGAAATGTGGATACACATATCGGGGAATGGACTGTCCCGTCCTCCCAAGAGCTCATATGCCCGATAAAAAATAGTCTCGATGTATACCCGGGCCGGTCCAACTTATAGGACCCGCTCGTTTTTCTCTCTCTTTCCACGACTTCGCTTTTTTTTTGTCCTTTTTACCGCACCTCTATACCTTCCAGGCTATACTTTACTTCAGCGTCCATCGAGGGGACACGAAACCAGTTTTTAGATTCGATTACCTTTATTGTCACCTAATGAGGAAAAGCCCCTCGTGTTCCCAACTTCCCGCCGAGTTTCCAACATTCATCACACCGTGGCCCCCGATATACCTCTTTTTTTTTGTTATCTTCCAACACGACTCTCTATACGTTTTATTTACCCGGTCGTCCTGAACTTGGGGCCATTTACACCGGGCAGCCGTAACAGCTCGGCTTGAGTGTAAGATAAATTATGTCGACCACACTAGTATGTCTGACTGTGTATACGCTTAGAGAGGTTCATATTCTACTCTCGATATTTCACTCTATTGTTGCTCGCTTTAGTACGGCCCCCATTGTTTATCCAACACTTTGCGGTCCATGCGTGCCCTCTTAACAAGGAGTGGGGAGGGGGGCATAACAGTTCTGTACCGAGAAGCTTAAAAGGGACTTTCCTCAAGCTCGCTCGTGATTTATCCAGTCAGCTCTCGGCGATTAGTTTTTAATAAACAGAGGAAAATTGAGGCTTACTGTGGAAACAACGTTGGCAGCTCTACACGAAAAGCAGAAAAGCGCGCATCCGAGCGACACACTAGAGCGGCGGGCATTCAAATCATCGAGATAAAGAGAAAGAGAGAAGATATTCACTGCTGGAATGTACGTTAAAAAGCCTGACGATACGGCGACTTTCTTGCTGTATCCGCGAGCGTAGGCATATACGGACAGGGGGTGAGGGGGGGGGGAGAGGAGGACGAGGAAAAAGGAAAAAAGGTCATCCGGTTGAATTTCTAGCGGTCGCTCTCACTCGGAAGATGCGTCTGCCGTGGAAGTAGGAGGGGGAGCCGACGCGAATATCTGGGAGGGCCGCCACGGTGTGTGTATAGAAAGAGCTGCTCGGCAAAGGAGAAAGAAGCGCAAAGTGGTCGGAGAAACACGTCGCATATGTAACGAGCCCGAGGTAGCGAGACGACGCCGTCGTCGTCGTCGACGACAAGGAGCACCTGCCTCTCGTTGGAGTGTCAAGTCAGGCGGGCAGGGAGGAGGGGGACGAGCGTCGGCCGACACAAAAGCTTGGCTCCTCGGGCGTGGAGAGCGCGCGAGCGCGCCTAATTGCACGTATACGCGCCGGGCTCATTTACATAGCAATACCCGCTGAGACTGAACGGCCAACACAGCCGGACGGGGGGGGGGGGAAGAAGGAAGGCGAGATTTCACGACACTTCGCACCTCCGGCGGCGGCAGCCGAGCTTTCTGTTATCACTCGGCAGACGGACGGAGAAAGAGAGTCGTCGCGGACTGCGAGCCATCGAACGGGCCTCACCCCCTTCCTCCCGTGCAATTCAGCGCGCGAATAAAGCAAATGTTTGCTCTCTCGAGCTGGCAGGGGGGAGGGGGCAAGAAAAGAGGACGGACACTCCCCGCGAAAGACAGCTCGAGGCGGTAAGAAAACCGCCGCAAGAATGGAATATGGCACGGGTGGAGGGAGCGAGAAAGCCTATCTCTCTCTCTCTCTCTCTCGTGTGCGTGTGCACACGCATGGCAACGTCTGTTTGTTTATCGCGAGGGTCTAGAATAATTAGGTTGTCGTCTTCGGCCGACGCATTTCTCTGTGTGCTGCGCCGCGGCTTTTCTTCCACGCCGATTTCACCTCCGCCGGGAAGAATATCTCTTTCTCCGCGCCGGGCCTTTTTTTCTTCCTTTTCTGAATATATCCACGCGCCGACGTATATATACACGCGCGCATCTCCCTACTTAAACTCAGCCTCGCGTACATCCGAGAAGATTAATATTGACGATCGGTACGCGATACGTCCCCCGCGGGCTGTCGTCTTCTTCTCTCCCCCTCCTCTCGACTCCTTCGCCACGCACTCTCCTTATAGCCGAGCCGTGTGGCTCTTTCTCTCTCGGGCCGATTAATTCTACGTCGCCTGTGGCCAGCCACTGACAAATACACCCGATTACGAGAACACGCCGATACTTATTTCTCCGTTTTCTCGAAAAATTTTTACTCTTTCGTCACTCCCTTGACTACTCCTCTCTTCCCTTCTCCACCTCTTTCGCTATAGCAAAAAGCCATCTACATTTTTGTCAGCTCTCGGGCAAACTAGTTCAGCGCTTGTTTATTAATTTCCTTGGAATTTGGGATGGAGCGAATTAATTGAGACTCCGAAAAACCGAAAGCTTTTAAACCGAAATGAAGAAAAAAAGAGTAAAAAACAAGTCGCAAGAAATCAGAGTTTCTCGAAGCGGGGGGGGGGAGGGCAGGTATAAAAAAGATGACGCACGTTCGACATATATATAACTCGCGCGCACGTGGAGATACATCTATGCGGGAATCGGTGAATTATCGAGAAAATATGCGAGAGAAGAAGGATCTCGGCTGTGTGCTATAAGCGGAATCCCGCAGTGCGCGAGAGAGAGAGAAGCGCGTGCGTTGGTCAAATAAGAGAGTGTCAACAAGGAGAAAAAGAAAGGCATAGGCGCTTATAGGCTCGATAAATAAGAGAAGCCTAGTCGAGAGTCGGAGAGAGGCGAGCGCGATGTATGTCTCTTTCCACGTGGACGCGGGCAAAAAGCGCGCGGCTGTGGGAGCGGAAGTCGGGAAAAGTCGGCAGAACAGAAAGAGAGAAAGATAGAGAGATGGATAAAGAGATGGAGGATCCCGGCTATAGAATGAAAATGACTATTCGGCTAGGAAGAGAGAGAGAGAAAGAAAGGTGGTACGGTAGGTGGGGGGAGAGAGTTTTACGTAATGATAATCGGTCTCGCGTGCATTAACCGCGCGGGCGCGCGCGCGCGCGCCAGAGGAGGGAGCCATTGATGCATCAACTTTTCAGTCTGTGTGTGCCCACGAGGGGCCTCTTCTCTCTCCCTCTCTCACTCTATGCTGATGCGATACTATTACTCCCATTGTTCTGTCGTAACGCCGCTGAAGGTTGTTATTTCTGCGAAAAGAAACGCCGGCCAATGCACGGCGAGGCACGGATAAGGAGGATGAGCTCAAAGACTGAGAAGAAGAAGAAGAAGTAAAAGGATAAGGAGGAGGATAGAGAGGCCAGAGGGGCCGCGGGACCGGCTAGTGTTAGTTTCCGTTGATTCATCAGCGGGACGTTTCGATGACCTCCTTGAGGAGCCTGCTGCTGCCGCTGCCGAGGAGCGGCACTAGCCGAGAGTGGAGAAGGAGGAGGACGAAGAGACGACGACTACGACGACTCCTCGACGTCGTCCTCTCTTGATGAACACGAAACGTGACCGTGCCAGAGCCACGGCGAGGATGGAGAGAGAGAGAAACAGCCAGGGGGGGGGACGCACATTGCGCCGTTTTCCACGGGGGCGCCCGATTTATTGCTATTACTTGCGCGAATGAGAGGGAGGAGAAGGAATGAATCGCTTAGAGACGAGAGAGAATGAGCGCGGGGGAGGGTGGGAGGGAGGCGAGGTCGAGAGAGCGCGGCGTGTAGCACCCGAGCGCCGGGGAAATTAACGAGCGGACAAGTGCAGCCGCGGCACACGGCGTATTCCAAACAGAAAGAGAGAGAGAGAGAGAGCGAGCTGCGACATCACAATGAGAGAGGCAATGCAACACTGCCGATCTTCCTACTTGCAACTGCCTCCCCCCTCCCGCCGGAGTTCTTTCTAGCCGGGCGCGCGGGCGGGAGGAGAGAGAAAGGTCGAAAATTAGAGCGATAAGTGCCGGGTGTTGAGGAAGAGGTGCCGGTGGGAGGAGGAGTGAGGGTGGGTGGGTGGTAGGGGGGCGATTACGTAAGGGCGCCGCGGAGCGGAGCGCGCGCATCTAGCCTGGAAAATTGCCGAGCGGAACGAGTGACTTTAACGATCGACTTTGCCGCTGCCGCCGGCGCTAGGCCTGGCTCTCCCTCTCTCTCTCTCTCTCTCTCTCCACCACCGCCGCGTACATACGCAAGCGCTTCCAATTTTAGGTTAGATTTCAAGATATAGCTCGGGCTTTCAAGGACGCCCCGGCAACTCGGCGTACGTATGCATATACGCGCGCTCGAGCACACGGGCTCTCTCGCGGCTACACTGTACTCCCACGCGTCCGGCAAGCCACACACGCGGTAGCCGCGGCTCTCTCTCTCTCTCTCTCTCTCTCTCTCTCTCTTTCGTATACGTCAAAGAGAGAGAGAGAGAACGCGACCGCGCAATAGACACTTTGGCAATTAAGTGGACTAGAAAACAATGATGACGTGAAAACACAGTCGTAGATAGACACTCGTAGAATTTTGTGCAACCTGATCTCGAATTTTCCCGGTATTTCGCATATTGCAACCTTACAGCCGGCTGGCTGCCCACCTCTCCGCTCGCCTCTATATCTTCTTGTTTTCCCCAAGTGCGCCAGCTCAATTTTTCTTGGCCGCGATTTCAGGCTTTGTTATTAGCCGATTTGAAATTGAAAGAAAAGAGACAAGTGCAGGGAGATGGGGAAAGAAAAATCTCAGACGGCGGTCGAAAGACAAAGAGAACACGCGCAAGGGGGTGAAGGGGGGGGGCAAAAAGAGTGCAAGTGTTGAGCGTGTACGCTGCTAAGGTTACGTGCGTTTTGCGCTCCGCGAAGGGGGGAAGGGGGAGGACACTGTTGCCGCTGGCGCAGTACAATGAAATCGCGATGGAAAAAAGCGGGACGCAACTCCTCTCTCTCGCTCTTGGCTTCCGGCATCATTTCATGTGTGCATCCTCTGCTCTTGACAAAACAAGGTTGAGAGATGAGAGATTTCGATTAATTTCCCAAACGCTCTTTCGCAAGCCCATCTACGAACTACCTGTTGCTTCATCTCGAGTGTATACTTATACATAAATCTGGTGTTAACAAATTTTGAAAATTTCGTTTTATCGAGCCTGTTTTCTTTTATTAGTACATCCTTGATGGATATAGTTAAAGAATGATAAATTTAAAGCATTAAAAAAAAGAAACAAACGAAAATACAGGAGACAGGTAGAGATTAAGACGTTGATACGGTTAAGATACAGGTTAACTCTTAAAAATTCTCAAGAGCAAGCGGAGAGCCTCGTTTGCCGCTGCTCGCTTTTACGACTTTATCAGTCCACCGAAAAGCCATCGGCATAAATAGAAACGGGCGCTCGGCTAAACCAAAAACGTTACGTAAAGTGTCGTTAAAAGCGAACAAAGAAACAGCCAACCCGAGGTAGGGAGGAAAACAATAAAGTCGACCGGTGGCGCAGAGATAAGGAGTTAGTCAAACAAAACCGAGAAAGAGAAGAAGAAAAAGAAAAGAAATCAAAGCGCCCGTACACGAAGTACAGCGAGGAAGGCTGTAGCGGTACATAACGAGAGACAAAAAAAAGAACAAGAAAGAACGAAGGAAAAACGAGGCACATCATCGGGCAACAATACAGCGGATCACCGAAAGCGAAGTCTCCTCACGGTCATCGCTCGGGCTTGCGCCACAAGAGCGAGAGAGAGAGACGAGTTGCCGATGCTCCCGAAACGAAATCGAAATCACAGTCGGAGCTACTACTTAACGGTTGGATAGGAAGCCGAAGGAGAGGGGGGAAGCGACCCTGCAAGCACGCCTGGCCCAGTTCACGCCCGTTGCCACAGAGAGCGAGGCGCGCAAGGGGGGGTCGAAACGAAATCGCGCTTGCAAATCGCACTTAACATTCAAGCCGCGCGACTCTTGGCTTCTCCACACACACACACACACACACGCACTCACGTGGATACGTATACGGGCGTAATATACGCAACGCGCGCAAGGAGGTTGCAGGAGGAGCGGGGCCCGGGCCCCCCCCCCCGTCGCGGCGGCTGCCGGCGATCGCGAGAACTTTTCATAACAATCGATATTATGCAACGCGACACAAGCGCTGCTCGCTATGCCCCGTGCTCGCTGTTCCAGAAACGCACTCAGCGTTTCGCGCTCGCAACGCGCATCTGCATTTCCAGCAAATTGCAAGCCTCTTTATGCGCCTCGCGACATCATTTTTCCTCTAAACGTGTCATTTTGTCTCTCCTCGCGCCCCTCCGCCCCACCCGCTCTCCTGCTATAGCGGCACACGTACGAGAACTTTGGTGTATACCGGGGCTCGCTTTTGTTTTTTACGCTGCCGTTCGCACTCAATCGACTTTTACTTTGGCTTACTTGTGAATCGTTATTTCGTAATGTTAAGTGGACTCAGCGATGGGCGACGAGACTCGTTGTTTTTTTTTTTTTATTGTGATACCAACTGCCGCTGTTTTCTCGACTTGTTAACCTTATGTTAATTAACATAGGATTTAACAAGCCGTCTTTATTAAGCCATCAGTCACAATTTAACTTCTCGTTAAAAGTTTTCATTGCACTTTCGCGCATTTTTATTTTCATCGAGCGTTTTCGTGTGTTTGAATGTACGTACAATGTGTGTTGATTATTATTTATACCCGAACTCATAATAAAAATTTCTCGATATTATGTGATTCTCAGTTTGACATTAACCGTCATCACCTTGTATTATTTTTTTTCGATCAATTGATTCTTCATCATTTTCTCCCGTCAGTCGCAAAATTGGACATGTGGACCGCGTTACCGCATACATTTTTACTAAATAAAAAAAAAAACAACAAACCGAAAGAATAAAAAACGAAAGAAGGCTCGAATGAACAAGAAAAAAAGGCCGAATGTTAAAATGCGAGAGGATAAAAGTTTCGTAAGAGCAGGTAGAGGTAATCGATGAGCCCGAATAACAGCCTCGTCATCTCGTAACCTCCAAATATGCGTTAAAAAGCGAGCACATCTCTCCGACAGCTCGCCGCGACACACATATACATATATATTTACCCGCCGCCTCGTTGGTATCTCGTATATGCTCTCGGACTTTCACATCGACGGACACTTTTTTCCTCTCTCTCTCTCACCTGCGTCTCGTGCTCTCGTAGTCTTCAACGTCGCTGTCACACGTCAGAGGGGGGTCCCCTCACCGAAAGGTGTTGCGCAACGCTTGAAAAAAAAACGGAGAAAAACAAAAGATATCGCGTGCGAAGTTTTCGAAGAATCTTAATAATAAGTACACACAGACGTAGACGCGCGTAGTATTAGGTACAGCTGCGGGACCGTCTTTTCTCGCGCTCTCGCACGCGGTCGCTTAGATAAACGGTATCTAAGTCTATATACCTGTATACACACGGCTATACGGTCAACTCTCGAAGCGCCGTAAAACATATCCTCGGAAAAATTCGTTGATTTCTTTTACGTAAAACCCGCCTCTTCTCGGCAAAGACGATTTATTAATCAGAAAGCCGTCCCCCTCCCTCGCTCTACGCTAATGCATTCGTGCTTGCCTCGGCGGCCGTTCGTTCAACTAATTAATTATATGTAAATAAGCAATAAAACATTGTGCTTGCAAAATATATAAATAAACAATAAAACTCGGAAAGCCTAAGCAGACGCAGAAAATATAGGAGGAGGGAAAGGAAGGACTGAAATTTATGTTGACGAAACGCTTGTAATTGCTTTATAATTGAGTATATCAAGTGAAAGTGCGCATTAATTTAATAAATGAAAGAAAGAGTGACCGTAGAGGCTTCGCGAAGGAGGTGAACAACGACGACGACGGCGCTGAGCGTAAACAAAAAGCACAAGTATAATATCTCGATGATTAATCAAAGTACCAGTCGACGACGACCATTTGATTATTAATTTTTGTTCTTTTCATCCCAAAGCTCGTAGACGACGCGCATATATTTACACGGGATTGTAATAACGAGGATGCGCGAAGGTGTTTGCTTTATGCAAGTACAAACTGTCGCCTCTCTCGTTCCCGGCTAATTCGCTCGGCACCAGACAGAGAGAGATTGGGCGGAAGCAGTCCAAACGAGGGGAGGGGGGGGAGTCGAAGAGCTCCGATAAATACACTGCCTCTCCGCGGCGAGGACTTTCACCCGCGAAGACGCGCCTGGGTTATATTCAGAGAGGTAGCCTGTGCTCTCGGGCGCCTTATTTAGCTAGCGCGTGCCTATAACCAATCGTCACGTACGCGCGGCTCGCTTGCGCGACTGCTCGGCTTTTTTCTCTCTCTCTCGGTCGCGTTTTTTTCACACGCTCCGACCCGAGTTCGCATGAAATGTGGTTCGGAAGATAGAGAGGTGGGAGGGAGGGACACGCTTGAACTCCAAATCGTTCTCCTCTTGTTGACTTTCCAATACGCATGTAAATTGAGAACTGTTTGTTTCGGATGTTTGCCCGCCCTCCTCCTCCTCCTCGCCGGCGTTCTATAGTTGTCGAAAGAAAAAAGAAAAGAAAAGAAAAAAAGAGCGTGTACGACTGGGGCATCGTTGGAATATGTCGTTGGAATGTAAAGTGGCCGAGAGGAGGCTTGCCCTCGTACTCCGCACTATACCTACATTCGGCTCTATAGAATGGAAAAAAAATGAAATGTATTAGCAATCGCCGGGGTATTAATTGCGCGAGAGCACTTTAATTTCGCTTTTTTCCAAATGAAACAAAACGATAGAACATTAAATTAAAAAAAAAACAGAAGAAAATTGGCCTAGCCGCTGATGATGCCGACTGGACGTGTACACACACAGCAGTTCTCTCTCTGTATTATACGCAAACAACTTTGAGCCGAAGGAACATCGACAAAGTCGAGGTGGTATGTAGGAGGAGAGAGAGAGAGAGAAGAGAATCAAGGCGAAATTACGAGCACGCGACGGTGCGCGCGGGGGCCGGCATTTGCACCGGCTTCACCTATATGCTTCGCCGCTGTAGCGTGAGAAAAGCGCGCGCCCCGCTCATCGTCTCTCTATACCCGATATCCATTTGCAGCAAGAAGAGAGTTGCACGAAAAGTATAACACACAATGGCTTATAGCAGGTAGCAAGCGCAGCTTCTCCTCCTCTCGCGCGTCGGTGTACAAAGTATAGACCTCGCTGAAGCGAGAGAGGTCCAATCGCTCGGTTAACACACACATATTCGCCGAAGCGTCGAGAAAGAAAGATAAGTCGAATAAAAGAAAAGAACAGTCGTCCGCGGTAGCCGAAGAGCGCGCTGACTAGCCGGGATGAAAAATCGAGAGCGAGAAAAGGAGAGCAAAGGAGAACAGCATATCACGGGGGCCGAAAGTGCACGCGAGAGCGCTCTATGGCCGGGCGCGCAATATTCGGTGAGCTATCTCGGGCGCACGCAAGCCAGCCAGCGCGCTCCCATTAATGCACGTCGCCGGAGGCCCCCCCCCTCCCTCCACCTTGTGCGCCGGGAAAGCCGGGGGAGGAGAAAGAAAAAAATAATGCGGCCGATCGGTATCTTTGCCGAACGGCTGCTGCAGAGTGTGAGCGAGAGAGAGGGAAGAGTAGGAGCGCTTGGCCAACGAGATCATATTTAGCCGGGGCGCTTTGCTGGCTCTCCGCTGCTCCAGAGAGAAGGTGCGCTTTGACTCTCCGTAGAGAGCTGGGCAGAGCGGCGGCGGCGGGGGGGGGATGAGAGTCGTGACGGCGGGGCCCCGGCCGCGAGTCGTGACAGAGAAAGGCCTATCTCGCACGGGTTACAGGTGCGCTCCGGATGAGGACCCCTCTCTCTCTCTCTTCGCGACCAGCAATACTCCGCCGATGAGGAGAGACGCCGGGTATGGAGGAGGGGGGGTTAGAGAGTGCACGAGAACGTCGGCCAGCATGCGGGCGGATCGGAGAGAAAGGAGTAGGCGCACTCTCGGGCAGAGAGCGCGCGCAGTCCGCCGCGGAGACAGCGGCATAGAGCACTGGGCCAGCAGCGCTCTATGCGATTCCGCGAGCGAGGATGCGACGACTGCACTCTCTTTGCCCACGAGAGAGAGAGAGAGAAAGCCACGCTGTGCGCTTGTGTAGTTGGGGGGAGAGAGCAAGCGAGTATGCGACTGACGACAATCAGCAGCGGCACCGGCCAGTGGCCGCCACATCAAGCGAGCCCCCCCAAGCACAATGCAACTGGGACGTGGTAACGCCGAGGCAATTTTCTCCCGATGTCGTCAGCGGAGCCGCATTTTCCCGTGCCGAGCCCCAGCGCAGATTCGCCTGGCGAATATATCGCCTTATCCTATATACGCCGACGGTGAGGAGATGGCAAGAGAGAGAGAGAGAAGCAGGAGAGCCTGCGTATATACGGACACCTGTACGGGGAGAGCGAATTAATACGGCTTTGCGCTCGTAAATAATTGCGAGCGTTAACGACGAGGTGCTAAGCACCGTAATGCCCCGAGTTGCACAGACACACACACACACACACACACGGACAGTCGGGGCACACAGGCTCATCCGGGCGCGCAAAGTTTCCACGGTAGCCCAACGCGAGTCTCGCGCGAATGCTCTTGAATTTTTCACCCCACTCTCTCTCTCTCTCTCACTCTATGCCCGTTCTCTCTCTCCTCTTCTTCCACGCTCGTTCGCGCACTCGCGGATAATCGATGGCCTCGTGTTCGCGGCGTCGAGATGTCAATTAGCCGGGATACGCTCTCTCTCGCTCGCCTTCCGCTTCTCCCCCCTCGGTCGCGTGTATTGAGACGCGAGTTGTACATTATTTCGCGGGGCAGAGAGGTAGTGCTCTCTCCGTCGCGATTGGGATCGCGTTCGGGAGGTGAGGGGGGGGGGAGGCGAAAAAGAAGTGCCGCAAGCTGGCCTAATGACGGCAGGGGAAAAAGAAAAAAACACGAGCGTCGGGGAGCCGAAGATGAGGAGAGAAAGATCGAGAGACTCCGAGAGAGCGCTTATGCTTCTCCTCCCCGCGCCTCCCTTAGATCTGCTGTGTATACGCTCGTGACTCGCTGACTTATGGCGCCGGGGCCTTGAGATTCCCCGGCAGCCGCGCGCGCGCACGACTCGTCAGCAATCGAAACGACAAGATTGATACCTCCGCGAGCGAGAGAGGAGCGTGCGTGCGTGCCCCGGCCGCGTGTGCGTCTCCCTCTGCTCGATATACATGTACGAATCCATGGGAAATCCTGGGTGACCCCCGGGCCTCGAAGAGAGTCAGAGATGGAGAAGATTCGCTGGGCACGCAGTCTCGATCTGTCTGATCATATACATGTGTTGCTGGCGAGAAAAAGAATGATAGGTGGAATATGGACGGGTTTGAGGAGCGTGTCAAGGAACGCTGACTAATATAGTTAGAGAGAGAGAGAGAGTTGCAGCAGGGCGGGGGTTGTACAGACGAATGATGGATGCCCTCGTTATTAGTCACAACAGCGCCGTTGTAAAGAGCCCGTGTAGATGCGCGCCCCGATAAGCCGGCATAGCCCGGAGTCTGTAATGCACTGATTACCGTCGAATTAACACCAGTGTCAATAAGACCGTCGATTTCCCCATTCGTCACTTGGACCACAACACTATTTTCGATGAATATTAGCGAAACAAATAAAAATCGGCAAAACGAGCCGTCAAGCGTGTGGCGTGCAGAATGCAGGAAACGATGCAATTATGACACGCTCTCTCGTGGAGGTGACACTTGCGCGAGCACACCCAGATCCGCGGAAAAGGCCAGAGTACGAAACAAGGCTCTCGTTGCTCCAACGAAAATTGCGCTCTCCCCCTTTGCACGACGAGCGGCGGTGGCGCACACCTACAGCTCGGAGCGTTGCTACAGGATTACTACTACTGTTAGTTGTGCGCGAGTGCAGAGGCGCTTGCGCAACAAGCCGCTCCTCCGCTCGTCCTTTTGAAGAGAGCCGGCTAATCGTCTTTCTAGCCTGCACTGATCTCCATCCGCGTGAAGTGCCTCGAGACGAGGTCGCCGATGCAAGTGTATCTCCCCCCACCCTCCTTCTCTTTCTATACGTGCAAGTGTGCTTGCGCAAGTATAGCCGATCCGTGGCTCCGATAATCGTGCGCCGCGACAATATAATAATCGAGTATGATACCCTGCCCCCTCGGCCTCTATCGCACGTGCACGGACGAATCGTACAGGAACTGCCGGCCGAGTTAGCGAGGGAACGAGAGATCGGGGGGGAACGCGGAGGGAAAGAAGAGGAAATCTTTCTGACAATTGCAATCCGGGTCTCTCTTTCTGTGTTCTCTCTTGGGCGAGATCGTCCGTGGCCCGGTGGCAGTGCGTTTCGACACTGCACAGGCTGGAAGGCCCGCGCTGCTCTTACGCTCATTTCCTCCATTGCGCCAGGACAGAGAACGCTCGAAAGAAAGAGACACCAAGAGAACTCGGCAAAGAATAGTCTTTGTCGGAACACGCTCGACTACTACTACTACTGGCTTCTACTCCTACTCCTTGCGAGAGCCGCCATTGCCAAAGCACCTGCAGGCCGCTGTCGGAAGTAGCAATGACCTAGGTCATAAAGCCCAGGTGCGCTTGCACCACTCTCTCGCGTCTATCCCCCATGCGAAACGCCCGGTTCTATATCTGGCACGGCGTTTCCTCCGCCGCGCAGAACGAACACCTATATACCCGGCGCGCTATTGTTGTTCCGATGCTCTGCACATTTGGTCCGAAGCATATGCTCTTATATATACGCGCCTCCCCCCCCCCGTCGGTGGCCTCTTTTCAACATTAGCCCGAGCTCATCCTTTTTCGAAAGCGACTCTTATCTGGCCGGCGCTTGCCAACCGAGAGATGCATCTCTACCCCCCGTTCTCCCTCATAAAGCCGTCTCGCGTGTGTGCAAAAGTGCTCGGAGGCTACCGGTCTCCTGCTCTTCCGAACCATAATAGCCGCAAGAAGCCGGTCGCCGCGCGTTTAATTTTCAGCGAAGCGCGCTATACATTTCGCAAGCCCGCAATGAGGGAGGGAGGGCAGGAGAGATTGATATGCCGGATTCGCTCGAGGTCTTGGGATAGTCGCGCGCGCGTACTCTCTGCGCTCTCGCAAGCGCCCAATAGCAGCGCTTCGCGGGAAATGAGGAAAAATCGGCCGAACTTGAGTGTATAGGCGCTGTATAGGTGCACCTACTCGCGCCTACTTCTGTCGGTGAGTCGCGGGGGGAGGGATGAGTGCAGAAGCAATCGAGAGCGTCAGTCCGCGCTCGCGCGCGCGCCTTTCTAATCCCCACTTGGATTACACGAGGGGGGTCAGGCAGAAGGAGCCTAGCGAGGGGGGAGCCGGGGAAATCAGATAGAATTGTCCGAGTCGTCGTCGTCGTCGCGACGGCGGCTTCGTGAACCCGCAATATCGGCCGCGCGCTTCGCTTGAACGCTACCTCCGCTCGCCCATAAACCGTCTCTCTCTCTCTCTCTCTCCAGCAAGTTCTCTCGCGCAATTCCGTAATGGAGGAAAAGCACGAGCACCCTACCACCCCCCCCCCCTCCACCCCTCCTATCGCTAAACGTCGCTACCGGCGTTGTTGGCTAAACGTTGAAAACTTCATTCTTAGGGGGCAAAGACAGAGGGAGAGAGCGTGTCCTCTTTGGCTAGCTGACGATCTTTTTTACCGATAGTTGTCTCTCTCACCCTCTCGTTCCCGCTTGCACTGTGTTTTTTCAGGCTGCAGCTGCTGCTTTGCGTGGTGATTTTATCGGGCCCGGGACTTTTATTGTTAATTATTGTTTGGCGCTGGGCTTGTTTCAGCGCTTTGATGCTTCGATTAAATTAATAAGAAGCTCTCTCGTGCGGCTCCGAGCTAAGAGAATCGTTAACACCTTATTCTTTCGACATTTCAAATAATGATGCCGTTGATGAAAGAAGCAGCAGCAACAACGAAAAAAAAGCGAGGGAGAGATGCCTCGATTCATTTATACTTTGTCTCTGATTTGAATATTATGAAAAAGCTCGGCGGCGGGCGAAGAAAATAGCTTAGTCATTTTCCAGTCTCGAGACAGGCGGAGATCGTTATTTACCCGAACGATTTCGATTTATTAACTCTTGAGAGCGAGTACAGTAACGACCGCTGGTCTCAATGAGAGAGAGAGATGCGGGCCCCGAGAGTTGCGATCGTTCTCGACCCCCCCCCCTCCCCACTTTAGTGGAAAATTGCACTCGCCGTGCTCTCTGTGGAAATGATAATGCATAAGACATAAGAGAGAACAGCACTTGCACGTAAATAGTAATAGTAAATAAGTATCGATATACACACCAATACTAAGAGATAGGCGCGCGTACACACACATATAAATGTATATATGTATATGTATAGAGATATATAGCGATCGATATCTAACGAAGCATTTCTTTTTCTCTCTGTTGCAGTCCTTCTTCGGCAGAACGTACAACAATCTCGGAAGCATATCGGAATGCAAGAACGGCGGCGTTTGCGTAATCAACAAGAAGAACCGCACGGCGTGCAAGGCCTGCCGGCTGAGGAAATGCCTGATGGTCGGCATGTCAAAGTCGGGCTCGCGCTACGGCCGGCGATCCAACTGGTTCAAGATCCACTGCCTCCTGCAGGAGCAGACGAACAACAACCAGAACGCCGGTGGCCTCAGCGCCTCGCACTTCGGCCCGAGCTACCTGCCGGGCTTCCCCCTCGGGCTCCAGGCCCAGACGCAGCAGGGCCTAATCTACGGCAACAAGGACGGCAGGGACCAGACCTCGCCGAGCCAAGAGGACCTCGCCCTCCAGTCCCACCTGCTCCACGTCGCCATGATGAAGCAGAAGAGCCGGGAGAGGCTGAGCAAGTCCCCGAGGCCCGAGCCCCTCGGACTCCAGAGCCCCCTCAAGCTGCTCGCCTGGCAGAAGGACGAGGACAGGCCCTCGAGCCAGCAGCAGCAACAGCAGCAAGCACAACAGCAGCAGCAGCAGCAACAGCAGCCGACGACGCCGCCGAGGAACAGCTCGACCCCGACGAGCAACTTCCCGTACAAGGAGCTCGTCTCGTCGTCGCCGCTGTTCTCGGTGAACTTCGCCGGGCAGAAGGACGCGGCGATGGCGTCGAGCTCGCTCGAGATGTTCCGGCCGTTCATGCCGATGTACAAGCGGACGACGAACACGCCGAGCGACAGCGGTGCCTCGTCGGTCGAGACCGACGAGCACGAGGAGCACTCCCGGAGCAACTCGGCCTTCAGCTACTTCAAGCAGGAGGGCTGCTCGCCGACCTCCCTCGCGATCCACGCGGCGAACGAGCGCAACAGCGACCACTTCCCCAGGCGGAAGGTCAACGCGACCGTGACCTTCGCGACGGACTACCTCGCCCACCACGCGCCCCACGGGCTCATCTACCCCCCGGCGGAGCTCGTCACCCCGGCGACCTCCCAGCACTCGCTGCGCGGCGGCGACCTCCTCCTCGCCAGCCCTAGTCCCGGCGGCCTCGCCGTCGAGCAGCTCGAGCCGATCGATCTCAGCGTCAAATCCGGCAAGGCCAGCCAGTACCACAGGTCCTCGAGCCAGTCGGCCGACAAGTCCGCCTCCGAGGCCGAGAGCGACAGCAGCAGCACGAGCAAGCTCAACAGCCCCGAGGCCACGACCAAGAGCAACCCCCTCGACCTCAGCGTCGACGTCAAGAGGCCCACCGCCGAGGTCTCCCTCTAACACCCCCACCCCACCCACTCCTTCGACGAACACCCCTATCCTATCTACTCTCTCTCCACTTCACTCTCTCTCTTTCGGTTGTCCAGCATATGTGCTAAGAATTAAACGTGCCTTCATAGCCTGTTGATAGAAGTGAACGCCAAACGATATTATTTAAGCACAATCGCGGACCATGTAAATAAATGTAGGCATCTCTCTCTCTCTATTCTATCACCATAACGTTTGCCTCTATCAACAGCTGGTTCAAGGTATAGTCTCTCACACGAGCCATAAGGTAGTTCTCGGCAGCGGACACGTTCGATCAGCAATTTTGCGAATTTCGGTCATACCTTTTGGACGATGTATCTGTGTATCTTGCAAGTGCCAATATTAGAGGAAATTCGTGGTAAAATGGGCGTTTGACCAAGCGTAATTGTAAGGAGCGTCGATGATATGCAAAGAAAAGACAGGAGCAACAATAATAAGTAATCCGATAAACGAGACCCCTCCCTTGGATTGTCTCGTTTTAGAGATATAGGCGTACACGTGGAGACAGCAATGTAAATATTGTGGCTCGCGCTGTTGAATTATACGTGTACAATTAATAGAAAATGCGTTTGAGTTTATAGTGGAGATGAAAAAAAAATAAAAGTGTTGAATTCACTCGTGCCTTTCGACTTCTAGAAGCTTCGATTTTCATGATGTTTCTTAGAAAATTCCAAGCTGCAACGTTCACGACGATGAGGTTGCAGGTCGGGAACTACCTTGTGTGTATCAAAACATATGAAAAACTAACAAAAATAATTAAAAAAACAAGTAATCATGATAATTAGATCGAAAGATTGTTACGTCGATTTGATATAGATGAACGAGAATATGCGATATTGCTCCCGAGAACATTGAGACGCGCGCGCCTGCGGAGGCATCGGAGTAGCTCTTTTTTTTTTAATTACGGATAAGTTAATAGTGGCGAGCGAATTCTCAATGTCTCTCGGTGTGCATTTCCCAATTTTCAGACGGAGGCGGGCTGGTCCCGACTGATATGTAATATCAAAGATTGACTGATGGTGCCTTTGAGTGGGAAATATGATTGGTCGGAGAAAAAGTTGATGCTGTGGTAGCGTTTTGCGAAGCCTGTCTTTCTCTGAAATCTTATGCAGATGTGTATGTGAATGTGTATGTGTCGAAGCCAATTGTATTTGTCATCGAAATGTGTTCAAAAATAATTCCGCAAGCTCTTTTTACTCTAAAACTAATTTCACCAAGCTAACAACACACACCTACCCTTTTCCATCAAATTAGCCTAGGTAGTTTCAATGTTGATTTAAAAGAATAAATTCTTAATATTTTTTTTTTAATTTTATTGTTGCTCTTTGCATAGAGCACGAAACGTAATATTATGTATGTATACGTTCATATAAATATTTATATATATAGTATATATATGTGCGCGCGACCAAATATGTACGTATCCAACGTCAGCGTATACATTTTATATGAAAAAGCAAATGCAACGAAGAGTCATAGAAATATTTTAATGTATAATATTGATATTATATTTTATTTAATGTGCATGTACAGGATCGATTTCTTATATACTCGTGTAATGGTTTGTACTCGACGCAAACTTAAAAAATGTGATCCTTAGTAAATCAAAAGGCCAGTAAAATACAAGTTACGATTTATATATAGAAATATCTATATGAAAATGTGGCATTTCAATTGAATGCCTAAAATGATTGTTTGCTTTTCCCCCCCCATTTGTTACACAGAAAGCTGTAGGTATTGTAATTAAAGAACGAGCGAATCGTCTTATCGTCTTATTTGTAAATAGTATTTTTAAGCGAAAAAAACAGTAAAAATATGATGGCCAGTACTTAATCTTATATTGATCAAATAAATATTTTTGTTTAATTTAAAAAAACTGTTTATTGACTTTGTTCCCATTCCTTCCTAACAAACACCTTAAAAAAAAAAAAATGGTACAAACTTTTGCGTTGAAAATCTTTTATAAATATTATTGTATTTTAAAATGAACAGTTGAAGTTTAAAGTACCACTTACAAAATAAATTTGCTCGAATAAAAAATCAATAACTAAGAAAAGATAAATTTATACAAAAAACTGATATAAATAGAAAAAACGTTGAATCAGCGATAAATATTTGCTTTTAAATCGTACCTTCACTCTTTATCTCACCAGTAAAACTCAATTTGAATAAAATATTTCAACGATATTCTAATAAATTATAATATTCCGAAACAGAAAAAAGAAGAACTTCACAAAATAATAGCATCGACACGAGCATTTATTCGACTGTGTGACATAACGACGTTTGATAAATAAGTATATTCCGCGAAGCTCAAAAAATTATTTCTTGCACAACGTTAAAAACCGTTCAAAATCCTTCGATCACCCAAAATAATGTCCGTCTCCAATATAACGAAAAAAAAGATTTGATTCCGATCTTCAATCTGCTCGCAACTCGTAAATAACTTCAGAATAAAAAAAATAGCTTCCTGTGTAATCTCGTTTCAAATATTCAAATTCTGTTTGATTTTCGGAAAGATATAAATTACATCCGATTTGTGATTTAAAGACGAAAAACAGCAGCAAGAGAAAAAAAAAGAGAAAAAAACGATGAGGTGCCGCTAGAAGGGGCCACGCGCGCGCACGAGCGAGGAAAGTCGAACATTCCAATAAATACAAAACTTTACAAGGCTCTCTCTCACGCCTGCTAAAAAAAACCGCCAAGATAAACTCGGGATTTCTTAATTCGATCTTTACGTCCTCGCAGTTAAATAGTCCTCCTTATTTCGTACCGATAAGCCAGAAATTGAACCACCTGTGGAGACACGTAAATGAAAAAAAAAAAAAAATCAACAAAACAAGAACCAAAAAACGTTCAAAAATTATCAACGACAAAAAAGAGTGCTTGAAAAACCTCCAAAGTCAGGGTATCAGAAACAAAAAACTAAAAAGAACATCAAGGCGATAAAATAGTTCAGCAGGTGGCCGATCGTAGCTCAGGCTTACATAATCGCGAGCTTGCTCAACAACGCTCATGAACCTCAGATTTGCAAAAACGAACGAACCAGGCGTCTGGTTTAAGCATCAGGCACATCTAGTTAGCGGAGGATATGGTATTAGAACGATCCAGCAGTGCTTTTTTTATTGAAGCCTAGTTGTGTTGGTGTGGCAAGAAGGAGAGGCTCTTCGAGTGCAGAGGCGCATGCAGAAAGAGAATCGGGCGGACGCGCGCACGAGGCACAACTCGCTTGCGGGGCCGCTATTGACATCTGCGCGCTGGCGCAAATAATAGCCAGATGGCTTAATAGGTAGCCAAGGTTTCACTTTCTCCTCCACGGTTCGTCACTCCTCCTCTTCGCGATCTTATTCCTCCGGCGGCCGTCGCTCCTTCGCTCCCTCTCCACCTCGTCCTGCACCCACCTCGGCTACGTCGACTCTCGAGTCAATTACAAATCTGGCGGTGCTGCTACGTGTATACGCGCCCGCGTTGGGGCTTATACATAACGTGGAGGCTTAATGTGCCTCTATTGTCCCGGGCGCGGTAACATTAATTTTGTCAAAGATTGCCTATCAACAGATCTCGTATCTCAGATTTTTGACACTCGTTAATTAATGCGCCACTTATCTGATGTGTGTGTGTGTGCGCGCTCGCCGCTGAGCCCTCGTGTATTTCTGACAAACTAATTGCCCGCTAACCTAGCCAGACACGTATACAGAAGAGATGAATTTTTCGATCTCTCTCCTCCTCTTTCTTTCGGTTATGAGGCTCATTGTCGAGCCGATCGGTCGATCGATCGTTATTCGATCGGACTTCATTTGTGAATTATTTTAATGTGGCTTCTAATTACTCGCTGTTTTATTAATTACCTCGGGACTCTACAGAGAAGCCCATCATCGTGAAACTGTCTTTGCACGAGCGATATGGAATATCATTAGCGCAAACGGTTACCCTTTTTTTCTCTCGATCGAACTATCCGCGTGGCGTAATTTATAATATACGCTCGGCGAGCAATGAGAATAAAAAAAAAAAGATTAGAAGAATACGGTCACGCACAATGCTAGAGATCAATGAAGAAATAATTAACGGGGAAAGTCGTAACGCGAGGATTAAGCCAGAGGAGGAAGAGCGGAGCCCGGGGGAGTTCAAAATGATTACATTAGCACCATTTCTCACACGTGCGAGGCTGAGCAAGTCTCTCTCACTTCTTAATGAAACATTTTTTGTCTTCTTTCAAATGGGACTTCTTTTTACAGTTGTTCTAATCCCATTGAGCGAGGGATAATTTAAAACTACGTATTCTTTACAATGTCACCGGGTTACAGTTCGGCTTCATTGGTACCTCTATATCGAGACACAGCACTGTAGTGGCACGGTAATGTTCATATTCATCCAAACAAAAAAAAAGTCGTCCCCGCACGTAGGTAGGAGGAGGAGGTGAAGCGAGTTTCGAGTGTACTTGTCTGGCTTGGTTGTGTACTGGTGGCAAGCAGCTCAGCCGCTCGTTTCTGCCGCTGCGGCGAAACGCCACAATATATTAACAGAATGGTAGGTATACTTACAGGCGAAGTGATGACAAGTAGGTGCGGTTACGAAATTACGAAATTACACGCTTATGAAATCGATGCGCGCGCGGAGCGGCCTCTCCGAGAGTCCCGATGCAAGATTTACGCGAAAAGGCTTGAAAACAACAACGGCTGTTCGAGAGGCAGAAAGAGAGAGAGAAGAAGACTCGGCGCGAAGAAGAGAGAGAGAGAGAGAGAGAGAGAGAGAGAGAGGCGAAGAGAGAAGAGCCCCGGTGGAAAGGGTCGCCGTTCCGCGACGATCGCCAGGCGCGGCGTCGGCTCTCTCTCGAGTAGTCGTTTTCTTAGCGCGCTGCGACGGATCGCTTTCCCATGCCGCTAGCCCATAGCGCGCGCGCAACCCTTAATTAAAACTTAGGCGCGTCGGTGTATATGCCGGCGAAACGGAAAGGAATAGAAAGACCGAGAGAGAGAAAAGGTGAGAGAAGAAGAGGTAGAGAGAGAGAGAGCCGAGAGAGGGCAAGTGGAGAGTATGTACGCGCTGCGTATGGGAGCGCGGGCGAGCTTTACAGTTAGGATATATCCTTCGCCGAGAGAGGCCGGCGGGGCATAGACTCTCCTCTCTCTCTCTCTCAGTCGCCGTGCGCGGCTATGTAACCTCGGCGGTGGTGGCTGAAGCTTTGGGTTATTGTAAAAAGTTGGCCGGCCAAGCTGGCGTGTACGTATATGAGCCCGCTTGATTGAAGCGCCGAGCTCTCTCTCTCTCTCACATCGGCCCATAGGGATAACGCGAAAACGTCGCGCCGTTAGGCATCTTACGTCGCTCTCTCGCGAGAATGAGAGAAGAGGGAGGGGAGAAAGGTTGGGAGGGAGAGCGCGTGAGCAAACGAGCTGTACGTAGAAGCGAGCGCGCTGCAACAGGAAATAAAATATCAATTGAGGACATGCCTGCAAAAACGCCGTAAGCCGGTTTCAAAGTCTTTTATTAATGCTCCGGCTATTTAGATAGGATGGCATCTGCACTTTGTCATAATAAATAATGCATTTTACAGTCCGACTGACGACTCGCCCAACCGCTACTCCCACCCCATCCCTCCCATTTGCCAGGCTACCTCTTGTAACCTCTTCCGCCACCGACACACGCACCGCCGCCACCGCCTCATCTCTATATCTGACACCTCGCTGAAATTTTATCTGAATCAACATTATCCCGATAGTTTCAAGATGCACCCTTGGTCTTTCCTTACTTTTTTTTTATTTGCTATTCTTTTCCCGACAAATTGTGACGAGTCCCTCTCTTGGCCTAATGACAGTCGTTCGGGGGCCTCCTAATGAACTTTTAGTTAACTCGCTAGCCCGCGACTCACGACACTTTTTATTGTAGCCTCCTTCGGGGGGAGATTACGTAGACGCAGTTTTGAAACGCGAAGAAACTACACCGCGTGCATTTTCTTTCTTTTCGTTAATATATTTTCGAAACTATTGTAAGGAGTTTACAGGACCACCCGGAAAGGCTAAGCAAAATTAAAACTTATTTAGGAGACTGTAAAGTAGTCAACCCAAGTTTCTCTCTACTCGCGTGATTAACGTTAAATCAATTTTAAATTTAGCTCGTCTCTCTCTACGCACACACAAGCGCTAACCCACAACAATAATGCAGCAATAACGCTTTACGTCAGAAATGTAGAAATACAGCAGGGAATATGATTATGATTTATTATCAATTTGAAAAAAAGAAAGAAACAGCGATTAACTTATAAGGCGTCAAAAATAAAATTAAGTCTGTATCTATACGCATATGCATACTATTAACATTAAAAAGCAATCAGTGCACGCTTTGTACCGGTATTATCTTATTTGTGCTTTAAAAGATAATTTAAATTTAAAAATTCATAAAACGCACGCGACTGAGGAAAAAAAATAAACAAGAATATTTCATATGTTTTCGAAAAAAAAAGAACTATTTGTTTTGCATAAAGTTTCGTTAACACTATCAACGACTTGAGCAGCTCTCGACTCGTGCAGATAATCATTTGAAAGTTATAACTTACAAGGAGAACGTTATATCTTCAGATCGTGAATTTTCACCACACTCTATGACTCACCTCCTGATGTAATTAGAAGAAATCTAGCGCTCAGCCATTGTGTATACTCACAACTAGGTAAAACTCCTCTGACAACGCACCTGCATGTACAAGTGTGTGTGTGTGTGTGTGTAAACTAGAAAATATCCATTGAAATAAATAAGTGCTTCCAATTAAATATTTCACGCTACAATCATCTCATTTTTTTTCCTCTCTTTACCTAAGATCGATCTTAAACGAAATCAATTAATTCACACATTTTCCAGTCAACAATTTGCATACATATATAAAATAGCGAATATTCTTCTTCCAATAATACCAAGAAATATACGTAAATATTTTCCTAGAGCTTAATTTACCCACGATATCATCGTTCATCCTCAAAATCTCATCAAACAATTTGTATAACAATAGCCCCGCAGAACAACACACACATTCGCACACCCACAAATATCCCAACCGCAAATTAGCCGCGAAACACCAGAGCCATATCATTGAGCTCTCTCTCGTGCGGCTGCGATAAAAAAAGCCCCATAAGGCAGAATCTTATCCGCGCAAAAAGCTCGCGGGTAGCTTGTCGTAGGCATACAGAGAGCGCGAGCTCGTTATCCAGGGAGAGTGTATATAAAAGCACGTATGCGGAGCCTAAAGAGGGCAGACCAATTACTCGGACGCGCGTGGATTTACGATCACAATATATCATAAACGAGACCCCCGAAAAATGTCAACTCGAGAGAGAGAGAGAGAGCCGGGCCGTGCGAAATATAGGCTTGCTAAGTCAGAGGAGATGCGGAGGCGCGAGAGACGCGAGGGAGATCATTACTCGGCCGAGCGGAGCTCTATGCGTCGCCGGTGCATTATCCTGCGCGCAGCTCGTCATTGTCGTATACAGCTCGGGCGCGTATAACGAAATAACGCCGCGACACGTCCCGCGAGCTTGTAAGCCAGTGTACACACACAGAGACGAGAGGCAGGAGGGGAGTGGAGAAAGAAGCAGACTATCAGCCCCCATCGAGAGAGAGAGAGGGATCCAGCGCTTTCCTGGCATTTTCTTTGTTCTCGTTTGAGGCGATCCGCTGCAGGCAGCGGTAGCAACGGCGCGGTCGCTGTTCCGAGAACCGCGCATACTCCTCTGCTATGACTAATAGCCGTCGAGTTATACTTATTTGCAAATAATGCCATTTTCAAAAATCAGCCCCACCTCCTCGTTCGTGCAACAGAACTCGAGTTGACAAGAAAGAGAAAGAGAGAGGGAGATGCAGAGGGGGAGAGTGCCTCCTGTGTGCACGGAGTCGCACTTGTTTGCCTCCCCGTCCGAGAGCCCGTCTCACCCGGTTATAGGCTACTCTCGACGCGTGCACACGTAGGTGAACGATCGTTTGTCCTCCTACCATCGATTGTCCGCGCGGATGTTGCATCCTTGGTGGAAAAAAAAAAACGACGGGAGAGCGAGCGAGAGGGAGGGAGAGGGAGAACGCGCGAGGGAGAGAGAAAGAGAGGTGGGTGTCTAGACTGTTATGTAATTGGAACACAGGCTTTGTCAGCCCCCGCGGTCCGTAAATGGCTAACGGAAATGAGCCTCGGCGCGCGGTTTGCTTATACACCGGCAACCTCTCTCTCTCTCTCTTTTGCTCTTTCTCTCTTTCTCGCGGGAGTGTACTCTCTCTGCAAGCGCGCTCGCGACGAGCAGCAGCAGCAGCCGCTGCAGCAGTAGCCGTGCCGGAGTATAACGCTCTTGGGCAACGCGGATGCACTCCTTGAATTTCGCGGGCTTGTGCAAGCGAGCCCGCTCCTTGCCCTCCCTCTATTCTCTCTCTCTAGCGGCCACTGGCTTACACGCAGAGACGCGCGCGCACACATACACACACACACACACACTGTGTCCTGCTGCAGAGCGCCATTATCGAATGTCATTTATTGCCTAATGAACTTCCTCCGCGCGCGGGCTCGTTTGCCAGGAGCCTCCCTCCCTCCCCCCCCCCACACCCCGGCTCTGACCCGACGCGCCGCCACTGCTTATCTCTCTCGCAAACGCTCTTTCGCACGAATCTCACTCGCTCATTGTCTTATACCATCCATCCTTCGTCGCAGCCGCTCCTATACTACCACCAGCCAAGCTAAATCTTTTTCCAACTCACCTCCCTCTCCCCCCGCTCTTTCTCCTCTGTTCTATCGTACCAGCTCGTCTCTGCGAGCATAATTGGGCTTTTTCGCGTGACGGGAAAAGGCGCTTTAGCGTAGTGGGCGTCTATAGAGGCAAACTAAGGATGAGGAGGAGAAAAGGGGGAGGGTTGATCGAACCGAAGAGAGGAAAATTAGAAATAACCCGGCTATACGGAGCCGCGATATATCTACGCTATATACACCGGGATTTTTCGAGACGCGCCTAATTAGACTCTCGCAGCTGCAGCAGCGAGCAGCTACACTAGTTGCGCAATCTTGTAGTCCGCGCCGATTATGTGTATCCACGCGAATTAAAAGCGCCCGAGTGTATACGCTCAAGAGTGGCTGCAGCGGCTCTTGATACATTCCACGAGGTCCAGGTGTACACATTGGGTAGGAGACGGCCGAGAAATAGGCGCGAGATCGTGTGACCGATAGGTCAGTCGGTGGGTCTGAAGGGGAGGGGGACTAACGAAAAAAACGGGGAAAAGAGCGGACGACTACTCTCGAGGGGGGCATTGTGCAAAGAGGATGCAGCTCTGAAGTTTCGCGAAGCTTGTGCAAGCGGCCGGGCCTCGGCTCTCCAACCTCCGCGTGTATACACGTGGCCGCGTCTCTTGCGTTGTCGATCAGCTCGCTCGTCCTCCCGCTGCGGCTGCAGCTCCGTTCGATTGTCCGTTTTCTAAATCGCCGCCGTGACAAACGCGCGTATATCGCGCAACGAATTCACTTGGGCAATGTCAATTTTCCGTTGTACTATATAACGCTTGCCGTAGGGAGGTTGCACTCGCCGCGAGATCTCTATATATGTATATGGATACAGTGATGTCTTACTTGTCTCTCTTCTCCGACGGTTGACTTTTCTTTTTTTTGTGTGTGTGGAGATTGTGGAATAACCTCTTGCCGCAATCGTCGAGTGCGAGCGTTGAACCTAAAAATTATTAAAATTACTGTGATTATTGTTGGCCTGCTTTCAATTAGGCTTTTTATCAACATTGTACATCAAAGTTCGAAGTAATGTAACTTTTGTGTTAAAAATAGTTTATTAGTCAGAAAAATGTACTTTAGTACTATCTCTCATTGAAAAATCATTTTTCTTTTTTTTTAATATTAGCCCAAATTTATACGGCATACATCATTTTTGACTCTTTTTAATTAGACTACGTTTATAATTTGGAAATTTTAAAACTTCACAGGATACTTTATCGCTTTAATCAAACGTGACGTTTCCCAACGCCTTGTACGCGCCATAAAACTTGTGCGTTTACTTAGCACTCCTCGAGTCAATGAGTCATTTATACCTATCAACTTTATAAAGAATAACGTTGCATCGGCTAAAAAACTATTCTGCACTTGCAAAACCTTTTAATGAATTACATTGTAAAATTGGTTTTAAATCTTGGAAAAACCAGAGAAGAAAAATCGGATTTGAGTTAATTCATATTTTTGAAACAAAGTTTATCGCAAAAGATTTCAATTTTTAATCATAATAAATAATGCACAATGAAGAACTATAAAAATCCTAAATTTACCGTCTTCTTTTTAACTCGCCCGTTCGCGGCATTAAATTATAAACGCTGTAAACGCGCAAGTAAAAATGCGAGATATGAAAAAGAAAAAAATACGATATTTTTTCGTTGTTTCATTGAATGAGAATTTTAACTGTTCGCTAAGATTCACCAAGGCACATTATAAATCAATGCTGCTGCGAGCAGACTGCTCCGGAATAAGATAATTTATTACGTTCTTGTAGTACGCAACAGACCTGTAATTATGACTTTAGTACAGTTCAGGGCTCTCCCGCGTGGATTTACATATACGCACAAAGGATTTTAATTGAATGTTTTTAATAATGTTGCTTCAAGTGCGTAATATTTTATAAAAAAAAGAATGCCGATGTTATTAATGTTAATGCATAACGTCATTTAATAGGCCCAATTAATTTGAAAGACAATTGACAGAAACGGTTTAACGCCGGAAAAATTCACCCAAGCATTGTGATAATAATTTTATTTTAACACTTGTTATATCGCATTATGCAAATAGTTGCGTTTTGTCAATAACCGATGGCGTCATAAAATTAGGCAAGCGAAACAGATTGCTGCAATAAAGATGAATAATCGTCGCGTAGTTTCTTCGGTGTTCAGAATTCGATTGTTACCGCTTTGTTTTCATCGAGCCACATATTGCGTGACTAATCAAAAATATCACCAAAAAAGTATCTTTTTTTTCACCTAACCGCGATTCCATTAAAATATTTATAATTTTCAAAAGTCAAATAAATAATTTTTCGACATAAATACGAAGAAATTGTCATTGCCGAGTGTATAGGCTCGAAGTATAATTAATGAGAAAGCAAATTCTAGGAAAGCGCGAAAGTTTAAGCGCATAATTATAATATTGCGAATAAACAATCTGTATTGTAAATTCGGACAGGCACCGGGTAAGAAGAAAAAAAACTGTTAATTTATTCTGGAATTTGAGCACGTTCGAGCCTCGGCTTTCCATCGGATTTTCCGTGAAAAATCCGAAGAACGCAAATATCAAGGGACGCCGAGTAGCAGCTGCAGCAGCAGCAGAAGCAACAGTATCCCGTGGCAGGGGTACGTAAAAAGGCGAATTCCGATTTACCGAGATCGCCGGCGCGCGCAAGTGAACCTTCGCTCGGGAGCTCGAATCACTTGAAACCTCGGTGCATTACTATGTGTACTGCCGCGCGCGGCAGAGGATCGGCCCCCCCGTTCCTTCGACATTTAAGTAAACTAGTAACTTCAAGCTGAATAAGACTTTATCTATTAAACTGAACTCGCTTGGCTTTCTTAATTAAATTACTGCCCCGCTCACTCGGCCATTTCACAAATAAATCGCTCCAGCCTAATTAAGGAGGTATAACTTTGAGAGAAGAAGGAGGAAAAAAATAACAGTCGAAGGAGAAGAAAAAAAAAGCGCGCGGGGATAGATCTCCATTTAAAAGTATTTTAAAGTATTTTCTAAATAGTGGGCCCATTATGCATGCTATCTGATTATTTTCACGACGATAAAACTGTCGGACTTTGAATGAGATTTGAAATAGAAAAATAAATGCGCCCGGTTAAACGGTTCCACGAATTTCAAAACTGTTATTCCGTCCTATTTCAAATTTATCGCGAGAGAGGATCGGACTTATGTTTACGGAAATAAAGTGTCAGCTAATCTTCAACTCCCCATACGCCTATCGCCTTGTATACGCGTATTAACATAGCCATTTACTCGGAGCTTTATTGTACATTCCGCCGGTATTAATTAATACTAGTCCGCGACGTACTTTTCATTAAAAAAAAAAAGCTCGTTCGAAACCAGCTGTATAAAACGAGCACAAACAAAGTTGTAAAAACTCGCTGTAACGATACATAAAAAAAACTCTCTCGACACTTGTACGTACAGACCCGCAAAAATCGATAAACCGGAACTCAATTCCCACCCAAAATCGATCATTTCTATGTCACGGTATAATTGCCCAAAGTAATTCCACGAAATTTGGCCAATCCTCGATAGAAATCCGATAGCATCAAATCCCCACATAAAGAATCTCGAAATGACACTTAACCGTTGAGTAGTTTTTCGCGCGTGGCGTATCCATAAAGAAAACGAAAGCGAGAGAGCCGGATGGTCATATCTCGAACGACGGCACCCCTGGCGCACGGTTGATTATGCAAGCTCGCCAGTCACCCGCACGAACGACACACGCCGCGTTTTCTTTTTCCAGTTGCCGTTTGATATTAGCGGTTGAGGAGTCCCGGCGCGTATATAAGCAGTGGCGCTACGTTGGCTGCATGCGGAATACAGAGGGGCGCGCGCGAGAGTATAGCCGGGGCCAGAAATTGCGCTCATAAATAGCTCCCGTTCGAAGCTGCGCGCGAGCGAGCGACGCCGGCAGGAGCGCACGTGTAATTTTTCGCCGAAGATATGCGTGCAAGCGCGCGCCCGCGCTCTTTTGCCTCGGCGCCGTGTGGTTTTGTAGTCGCGATGCGCGCTCTTACCACTACGACGACGCCGACGACGACGACGATGCGGCTTATGCTCTCTGTGTGTGCGGCCTCGGACTTTACTCGCTCCCCTCCTCTCAGTCTCTCTCTCTCTCTCTCTCTCTCTCTCTTCGGAGAGACTCTGACTCCTTAAAGCGCAGTCGTATTTTTTAAGTATAGTAATTACTCAATTCTCCTGCGCTTAATTATTTAACTCTTTAAACGTCGAAACTACTCTTTTTATTGAGCCGCGCTTAAATCATTTATACCGGCCCCCAAGTGGCGCTCTGTGTGTTCGGGATGCTTTCTCGTTGCTTCCGCCCTCCGTACCCCGCGCACTCCTCCCTCCGTCGGGCTCTCCACCGATCCTCTGTGTACCCGCCTCGCCGGCACTCATTTCCATTGCATTAATGCCAACGTTTAATTGTTATAAGGCTCTCGAAATACTAGTCGAGTTTTTTTTTAGTTTAAAAAAGAAGCATTTTTTCATCTTTCTTTAAGCGGAAAATATGCATTTATTAATAGTATGCCTCTCGCTATGCCTTTAGCTTTACGACGGGAGCAGTGGGTCGTAAAAATAATTGTTATATACTAGGTAATCGTAACAACCTAAAAGGCTTCATATATTTTAATTATGCCGCAGACTAAGCTCCACATCCTACGATTAAATATTTATCGCTAATTTTCCTGTTACTTTTCTTTTTTGCTTTTCGTAAACTCGCAACGTACAATTGCCGCGTAATACAATTTGTATACTCGGAAGATGTATATGCGAGCCTGTTTTGTTTTTTCCATTCTTGCAAATCTTTCCCGACACATTGATAGTTTAAACAAATAAATCACTGTTACCGAATACTTCTAATCGATTCTATCGTGAGACACGCGTGACACATGAAATTTCGACAAAAACCCATACCGTACGCGCACAGTCGCATGATTGTTTCTATTACAAGAAAAAAAAAACAAAAAAATTGAAATAGCATCTGAAGGGAGAGAAAGATGATTCACAAGCCAGCAAAGACAAGCTCTGCTCTCTCGGGCTGGCGCAGTTAAAGCGTATACGCGGGCATCTAAATTCATAAGCCCAAGGAAAAGAAGCAAGCTAAATTGCATCCACTATACGGGGCTGGAAGAGAGAGAGAGAAAGCGAGGAAGGAGGCGGAGAAGAAAGAAGCCTCGCATGATTAGATCCGATGATTCGGGGTGGCTTATTATACGCGCGAGCCGATGCGACCGGAGTCGTAAGGTGAACACACACTCCACGTACACACAGGCGCGCGCGCGAGCACGACGTACGGAAAAACATAACGAAGAGAAGAGAAAAGAGAGAGAGAGAGGCAGGATGCGTAGAAGAACGAGGGATGCTGGGAGGGGGAGACGCGAGGCGAAGGGCATTTTTCGCGACGGGGGCGTGAGACGCGGAGAGGCGTCGGTCAGCAGGAATGTCTCCCATGTATACATGCGCCTATGCGCGCGTGCACGAGCGTATGTAGGCCCGGCTAGCGTTATACCCATAGGCCTATAGTCATAGTATGCCTAGAGAGAAAGAGAGAGGCTACCCTGCCTTCTCTCTCTCTCTCTCACTCTCTTTCTCTCTCTCTCTCGCGTGGAAAAGATATTCGCATTATCCCGTAACGCAGATTCGTTTCCGAGGTTTTTCCCCTCAGCGCGGGATAATACGCGCGTTCGCCGAGCTTGGCCGATTCGTATAAATATGCGTGTACGTATGTATGTGTGCGCGTTCGTTGGCTGAAGAAAAAGGTCGGAGTGGAAAAGGAGAGGATTAGTAAGATATGCGGATCTAGAGAGGAAGAGGAGGAAGCCCGCTAGATATGATGACACTTTATTATTGGCTCTCCCCCTCTCTCTCCCCCGCTTTGGCGTCGCCGAGTTAAATTCTGCAATTAATACGGAAAAACGCGCCGGCTATCGACATCCCCCTCGCGAGCTTACGTATGTATATATAAGCCGCGCGCACAATGGTACTGTGTAGAAATAGCTAGGAAGCGCGCGCGCTCGCACTCTTTTTTCGAGAACAATGAGCAGTTTTACACGGCGTATTACACCTCGGCCTTTTTTTTTAAACGTCTTCTAATTGCTTTTCATCTATCACGCTTACACTTTTCTTTGCCGTTTTTTTTTTGTTGCCGTCTTCATTCGTTTGCCATAGGAGAAGCGTTTCGAAAATGCAACTATTGCCAACTAACCACGGGATATTGTGCGTTTGTTTGGTTTGACATCTATCGAGGCTTGCGGAAATCCTTTTTTATTGATGGATCTCTCCAGGCAAGTGTGGGCTCGGGCATTGAAATGAAACTTCCTATTGAAAGGCCAAGCATATAAAAATAAAATAAAATATCGGTATAATAAAAGAATCTCCCGTACATCCGCGCGCGAATCGAGACTGAAAATTTGTCTATTAAATTTCGTTAATGCCGCAATGAATCATCGCAAAGTTAAGGAGAACAAACAGCTACAGCATGCCGTGCACGCGTGCGTTTTCCGAAATTTATTAAGGTAACATCCCAAATTTCCAAATATCCACTTGTTAAAGCCATTGCGCGGTAATCGAAATAAATTATAACACGAAGAATTCAGATAGCCGCGTGGTTGTTCATATTCCACCTGCGTTCCTAGTTTTCTCGAGGAAGGGGGAAAATTTTTCAGCAGCTCCAGCCCCGGGAATCCTGTCTGGGAATCACAAATATGCAATCGTCCCAGAATTAAACACAGGAATTTCTATTGAAATAAAATTAAATGAGCTACACGCTCGGCGAGGCAGCGCTTAACATTTTAATACAGTTAAAGTAGAGTCTTAGATCAAATTAACATAATAATCAATTAAGCGGAATAAACCCGTGGGCAAACGAAATCAACGCCTCCGGTGAGCGCGGGCTTTCTGTGTGTATATGAAACTGTATCCAACTGGGCATAAAAGCACGAAAATATTTTTACTACATCGTCAGACATTTTCCTCGAAATCGCCTCTTCTGCGCTTATACGTGCCTGCACTGTAGATCTATAAAGGTAGAAAGTAGAGAGGATATCGAAAGTTCGGCAATTTCCCCTCAATTACAATCGCGCGCGCGCAGCTTGTTATTTATTCAACTAAATAAACCAAAGTATGTGTATTAAATATTATGTTGCGGCAGAGATGCAGCCTACTTAAAAAAAAAAGAATCGTTAAAAGACAGGATATTGGCGAACGGAAAAAGCGTGGTAGAATGAAAAAAAAACACAAAAAAAAGGTAATAAGTAAGCGCGAAAAATCGTAAGAGCATGAGTCAAAAGCTCAACAATTTCCCGGCGAAGAAGCTGGTTATTTTTCAACAATGGAGAGGCCTGACCCAATTTTATCGGCTGGTGGATTGCGCAGCCGAGATAAATCATGAGTTTGAAAATGGGAGGAGAGAGAGAGAGAGCCTCTCGCACTGATCTCATTGTCATAACGCCCACGAGGTTAGCGAGAGAACGTGGCTCAATCGCGAATTTCCTCGCAGGCTACAACAAGGGGGAGGGGGACGCACGCATTTCCCTCGACATCCTCATCTCTTTCTTCGTCTTACGTTCGATCTTCGCAACCTCAAAGAGTGGGAGGTTATCAGGAGGGCAAAAACCAGGCGACTCACCGATTTACCACCGACTATACATACAACTGGTCTAAGAAGAAGAAGAAGAAGAAGAAGAAGAAGTGGAAAAGCGTGGAAAAAGCTTGAGGCATGAATTAGCCCCAATAGCGCGCAGTTGCGCAAAGGTTGTTTTTTATCGTCTGGAGCAGCATGTGATGGTTCGACAGCCGGGAAAATGTAAGCAGATTGCGGGGCCGCGTGCGAGAGAGCAAGGGTAATAAGCCCAGAGGGTAGCGCATGAAGAAGGTGAGATCGAGAGCAGGGGGTATCGCGGAAGCGAGGAGAGAGAGAGAGAGAAAGAGCGGTTATCGCCTGGCGCACGAGAAGAAGTAGTCAGCTGTTGGAAGGATAGAGAGCAGGGAGGGGGGGAGTAGCGCTGGTTATCTAGCCGCGTATACACCTACATAGGAGCGATGACTCCTCTCGCGCGGGAAGAGCCTGCACAGGTACACACGTGTACCTACACGGGTATGTATATACGCTGCTGCTCCCATCCTTCTCTCTCGGGCCTTAAGGACCTTTGCATTCTGCTCTCTCACCTCCTTCCCTCTTTCTCCGCGTCCATCTCTCTCTCTCGTACCGATGCCCCATGCGGCTAGCGAATGCTGGGCGTGCATGTATATAGGAACGTCTCTCTTTTCTCCTGCTTATGCCCCGGTCAGCGTGTGTGCACCTATGCGCGCGGCTCTTTGCAGCAGCAAGCGGCCAGCTCGATTATCTGGCCTCGAGAATGTGTTTAAGAGGGAATAATGAATTTGGAAAGCGGCTCCGAGCGAAAAAACGCCGACGCGGAGAAAGAGGAGGATAAGAGAGCAGAGGAGATGCCGAGAGGTTGCCCCGTAGACCTCCTCATCCCTTCCTTCCTCCTTCCTTGCTCCATACACGCTCTTTCTCTTTCTTTTCGACTCTCGGCGAAGATTCGCGGAGAGGAGAGAGAGAGAGAGGTATGGGTGGGTATGGGGTGGAGCGGGGAGGAGGAGGGAGAAGAGGAGCAAACGCCCGCGCGTGAGAATCCGATCGCACCCTCGAGATCAGCCCCAATTATCTCGCCATCTCTCTGGGCTTCATGCTGCTCTCTTTTCTGAGCGAGAGCGCGGCGCAAGCAAGCCGAGCGGGGGCCCGGCTCTCTCTCTCTTTTCTCATCTCTCCTTTTTACTCCCTTTTTCACGGGGCCCGCGCTTTTCGTTATTACGCAGCCACGCACGCTCTACTCGCCCTCCCCCTCCCGCTTGCTTGCTCTCTTCTCCACCCGCACCCACACCCTCTTTACCTCACTTTCTTGGGCTTTAATCATTTACCGAACCTAATTACAAAGCTTTCGCCTCTTGCGCTTCCCTGTTTTTCTCTCTTTCTTGCATTGCCTTTTTTCTCACTCTCTCTCTCTCTCTCTCACTTTCGCCCTCTCTCTTTATTTTTGTCTCGCGATAGAATAATCGTGTATCGACGTGCTAATTAGCCGAGTCGCATAAATTAAAGGGACACCACGTTTTCTTTTGGAGTTTTTTTTTCAGGCACGCTACCGCTGCGCTGCGAGATTTTTTTCAAAATCAACCCAAGAGGTGATATAAGCGACGTGGTGTTGCTGCAAGAGATGTTGGATGGCGTGAAAGAAAGGCTGTAACGCGTGTAGGTGTATTGGTGCAAGCACGTGTGAAAATCGATTACAAAATTTAAAACGTCGTTAGATTGAAAACGAGAGCAGAAGAGTGTTGGCTATACAAATTGCGTATACATGTGAGTGCGTACGCTATATACGTATATGTATGCCCACGTGTGCTACGATAAAGTACATACACACACGTATACGTGCGTGTATGTATATGGTCGAGCGCGGAGTGAATGATAAATGGTTTTATACTCCGAGGCGGCACCAGAGGCTAACTTTCCTAAGCGCTCGCTGAATAATAATTACTCTTTGCCCGTCACCTGTGTTACGCTAAATATTATTTTGTACTGCTCCTTTTTTATTTTCTTCCCGCGCGTGTAATAAAGCGCCGAGCTATCGAGAGGCCGGCTCTCGCTCCTGTTGCTCGTTATAACTGAAATATATTTTATCGGTTTCAGGCGATTCTTGCGCAAGCCTCGTATCAAAATCAGCCAAACGATTATTTCTCTCGTATTCCATATCACAATTAGCTGTATCACCTTCTCTTCACACGTATATACGATAAATAATCTGGCTGGGCAACAATAGTTACCATAAACGCTGTCGTAAAGTGTCGAAAAAGTAAAAACCTACCTCGCCCCGAGAGCCGATACAACCGTGGCATTTTCCAATCGACTTTAAAAAGATACTTCACTCCCATCGCGACTCGCACGCGCCATCGTACGCTTTAATAAATAGAAAACTTTTCCCTTAGACCCTGCCGCCGTCAACTGCTCTGCTGCCCCGTTGAATGGCAAAAGAATAAAAACAGCGAAAATGAAAAAAAAAATAACATTCGAGTCAACAGTTCGCAAGCGATAATAACAATAACGACCCGTCGTTAGCCAAGCCGCAAAGGCGCGAAATTGCTTTTTTTTTCTTCTCTTCGTCTTCTTCATCTTCTAGCTCTCGGCTAGTATATGTATACCGCGAGTATAGACGCGTTATATGCCATAGCGTTACGGCTGTACGGCCCCGTATACTCGTCGGTTGGGAATAAGTCGAGTTAATGCGTAGCGACGAATATAACGTAGCTTGCGCGCATAGCGCGGCAGAGTGAGAGAGAAGAGAATGCCAGGGAGAGAGAGAGAGCTTACACACAGCTTAGCCAAACGCGAATCGCCGCGAGAGATGACGAGTCCCGAGGGAGGATAAAGCGGGGTGGCGAAGCTGCTGCTGCCGGAGGGTGGGAAGGGGAGGGGGCAGGAGAGAATTTAAACGCGCACCGGGCTCTGTTTCGCGTGCGAAAGCCGGCGTCTCGGCTGGACTGTTGCACATGCACAGACGCGGAGTCACTCACGGCTGTATGTATATGTATATAGATATCTGCACATGCGTGTATGGGCCGCGGGCGCTGCAGACTCGCGGGAGGGAAAGAGAGAGAGAGGAGGAGAGGCGGCGAGCTCGGCCGTAGACCGGCCGTCCGCGAGAACGGAGAGCGCGCACCGGCGCGCATTCAATGTGTGGTATGAATTGTGTGCTTACAATACAGCATGCAGACCCGCCGAGGCTGGAGCGCGCGCGGACCCCGAGAGCTGGAGGCGCGAGTGAGAGAGAGAGGGGGTGAGGAGAGCGAGACAGCGAGGTAGTAGTGGTGGTAGCGGAGAGCGCAGAGGGGCACGGGGGGCAGATAAGATGTTCGCCAGCAGGTGATGGTGAGTTCAGAGGTCAACCCCTTCCAGCGCGCCGTATATATTCCTGTCTCTTTGCCGCGCGCGCACACTCACGCCGAGAGGCCGCCGCGCGTCGTCTACACACATACGCGTATACGTGGATGCATGCACCTACAGAGAGAGAGAGATAGTAGAAGAGGGCCGCGGCGGAAGGCGAGCGTGTATGCGAGCGCCAGAGCCCGGGGGCATCGGCAGCTTTTTCATATAGGCCCCGCGCGCGCGATTTTCCGTCGCTATTTTACGCCCTGGGAAATCGGCCGTGCCTGGCGCTCGGGCTCTCCTTCCCTGACGGCCCCCTCTCGCCTCCCTCCCCCTCGTCCACTAGCCTTCTCATCCTCTGCCCCCCTGCTCCCCCTCTTTCCCCGCCTCGCCATGCACCTCACTCATCCGCATCGGTCGAGCGCGCTTGCGCCTCCTCTCTGCTCGCATATACACGTAAGCCTGTGTCTGTGTCTGTGAGTATATGCTCTTCCTCGTCTGCAGCGAGAGAGCCGAGCGACCAGGCGGACCAGAATGTGGCCGGGATAAATAAAGAAGGGCAGACAGTGCTTTGCATGTCAGAATTTTAATGATACCGCCGCAATGCCCTCCACCCTCTCCACCCCTCACCTCTTCTCTTCTGCTCCTTTCTTTTCGCGGAATCGCGGCTTCGCAATTAATTTGCCCCCCGACCGGCATGCGTTATTTCCCCTCCTTATTTTTTTTTCTTTTTTTTCTTGTTTCGCTGCGCACTCTCTCGTTTGTTTTTGCTTTTGTTTTCGACTCTTTGGCATTACTCGTAAATTTCGCGCGCTAATCGCGCAACTCTCCGAGTTATCCGGAAATTCGCGATGTTCGAGACGTTTTCGCTTATATTCGCATTTATACGAATTCTGAGCGATCGAGGCGAGCTATGCGAACGTCGATGCTGGATATATTATTATATATTGGCGGCCTGGTTCGATGATTAATTTTCCGAGTCGATGTCAAATTAGCGTTAATTTGTAAGCGTTTACAAAATAGAAGCACCATTTGCCACGGCATTATCTGGGTAATTTATTGACTCTGGGAATTTATAGTTCCATATAGCTAGATCACTCGTTAAACTTCTAATTGGCGAGATTGAAAATTTGATAGGGCCTCGCGCACAAGTTTTATTGAATTCGAAATCAATTTTCACCCCTTCGATCGAAAGTTTTATCGCTGGGTGTTTCGCTTTAGAAAAATGTTTTTTTACTTCCGAGCTTTTTCTCGCGTATAAATTTTAATAACGCGCCTCTCGGAAATCACCGATTTCACTCTTAAGCGCAAAGGAAGGGAGGGAAACTAAAGTACTAAAATATTTGATAAAAAGAGCCTCCATAAAATCCTTGCTTTTGCAGTTTTCACATTCCTAGGCTTCGCTTTTGCACCGACCAACAAATTTATCATTCACTATTATAAACACATATGCGCAAGCTCGTGTGACTTATTTTTTTCATCCCAGGCAAAGAGATCGACGTACTAGCACTACCTTACCATTCGAATTATACCGATCTTATCTAAAGGATCTATTATTCCTTATCTGCAGCGTTTAATCGTGCATACGATTTTTTTCTCAAAAAAATAATCTCTCGCAACACGTGCGCATTACACGCGATTAATCATAAATAAAAGAGAGAGAGAAAAAAATGAAAGAACTAGGCCTTATATTCGTATTACCAAGCAGCAACGCGCGTTTGATATGCTTTCAAATACCTCAGACGGCGATTTTCACACGTTAGAGTTTTTAACTTACTATTTATTCCGCTCAACTTTTTCGAAGTCCCCCCCGACTAAAGAAACAGAGAAAGAGGGAGAAGCAATACACCCAACAATACATTCGTATAATGTAGACAGTAGTGAAACACACACAGTAAGAGAGAGGTGGAGAGAAACGCAGAGGTTGGAAATACCAGTAGTCCCGATTCGAAAAACGAAAACGGCTCTGCTCTCTCGTCGGTGGGGCTAGGTAGCGTGTTTCTCACCTTTTATTTGACGATTCTTATTCACCGCGAGCACACAAGAAAGAGCGTCACAGGCAGAATTTAAAATATTATCGCGGCCTCTGATCTATGAGAAAGCCCCGAGGAAAATGCAACTGGATGTCTCGAAACCGCTCTCTTGATAAAACCATCGAGAGGGAGAGAGAGAGAGAGCTTCGGCTACTCCAAGCATTTCTGATTATTCCCCCAGATTAAAGCGCTTTTTATTGGTGCCCCGTGTGTATGTGTGTGCACCTTTGCACTTTAAATTATGCCAATAAAACTTTGTTTTTTCCAGCCAAACTCTTTAATACAGTTATAGAGCGGCGCAGTTATACGATCGCATTGTTTCGACTTTCTTCGATTTTATTGGCCGCTTCTTCAAGATTTTGTGTTATCAACATCGTTGGCGAACCGAAAGCCCGTGATTTGTTGCGAATTCTTAACTGTTTTCGTCTGTCGGCAAAACAAGGCGATTCCTAAATAAAGTTATCACGAAATAAAAGAAACAACAAGGTGCGCTATCGGCGAATGGTTTAATAACATGGTATTTTCCGTGTGTTATAACGTTAAATCAAAAAAGGCTGGAACGTGTTCGGCCGTCAAAGGATAATTTCTAATGAAATAAAATTGATATGTCACAATATTTCACGCGGTGATTAAACGTTCTCCATAACTCTTGTCACTCGCCGCGCGTGTGCGTATTAACCGAGTACCGAAGTAAAGACGTCAAAAAACTGTCATAATTAGCCGCAGCCAACGACATTCATCATAATCATCATCATTTCAAAAGCCCAATAAAAGCACCTAAAAATTTTTCCTCCCGTTTGTGGAAAAAAAATTAATACATTCCAATTAATCAAGCGAGAGAGCCCGAGCGCTAGATCGGAGAGAGACGACTTGATAGAAAAGGGAAAAAAACGTAACGATATCATTAGGCGGGCGAAAGGAGATAGAAAAAAGAAGAGAAGAAGAGGAAGAGAGAAACGAAAGAAAAGAGAGAGAGAGAGAGAAAAAGAAGAAGAAAAGGAGAGTAAAGGGAGAAAAAAGGAAGAGGAAAGGCGCTATTGACTCAAGTGTGAGTTGGTAATTATTTTTGATAAGAAAATTATACGTGTCGTGTATCAAGGCATCATCAATAACGTATATGCGCGCTGAGAGAAAGAGAGAAGCTCGGGCAAAATACAAACATCCGTATAGCTGGTGGTGGTGGAAGCATCGGCGCAGGTAGGTAGCTAAATCATTGAGAAGAAGAAGAAGCGGGGGCGCGTGGGCCCGTTTCTCTCTATTTGTCGCGCGGGCGAAACGCTTTGCCAAGTCGCCATGGGCAGAAATAAAAAGAAAAGAGAGTTGGAAAAAAAAGAGGGGGCGAGAGAGGTAGAGCAGCGCGTGCGCGATGCGAAAAGTATGAGAAGAGGAGGAGGAGGAGGATGCCCAAGCGTAGGAGAGAAGAAGAAAGCCAGGGGGTGAGGTAGGGGGGGGGAGCGGATAGGGAGAGATCGGAGTTTATGGCCGGGCCCGCAAAGGTGAAGAAGGAGAATGAGACGGAGAAGAAGGATGAGAAAGGGGGGGAGAAGAACTCGTTCCGATCGTTCGCAGCTCGCCCTTTCGTGTTCCCGGCCCGTTTCCCCGCCCTCGAACTTTAGCTTTAAGAACACTTAGTCAAACGCGCGCGGCCAGCGTATATATGTATACGTACAGTGGGGGGGGGGAGGGGTGGCAAGGTGGGCAGAAAAAGCAAGGTATAGGAAGGAGCAGCAGAAGCGAGAGCTGAAACGGGCGTCCGTTTCTTTTTATCCTTCTTATCGGGGCAGAAACAGCAGCAGCAGCTCAGCGATGTTCGCTGCTCCTCTCGGGGTCGGCGCGCGCGCGCGCGACGAAAACGACGGCGATTGTAGTCGTTGCCTCTGCTGCTGTGACTGCTGCTGCTGCTGCGTGGCGCGAGAGATATCCGCGAGATACGGATCGAGAATGAGGCGGAGGCGGCGGAGGGGGAAGGGCAGTATGCCCGGTCATCGTCGTTCCCGTCGGCGCGTATATAGCTCTCTCTCTCTCTCTCTCTTCGTCGTCGCGAATTACCGAGTGCGCCGCCGCTGGCGCAGCTCCCTGCATACGCCGACCCCGGGCATACCCCCCTTCTCCTCATTCCAGGGTCCCCCTGGTGTGCGCTGTGTTGCTCTCGAGCCGCGGGCTTTCTACGAGCGGGGCATGAGGATTTTACGAGCCCGTCGCCTAGGAGCGCGCGTCTTGTGCGTCCGTCCGTCCGTACGTCGCTCTTGCTCGACTGAGCCGCAGGAGGAGGAGGCTCTGCTGATGCTGATAGCGCGGCTGCTGATTCTACCGCCGTTGCGTTTCTTCTTCTTCTTCTTCTTCTGGTCGTCGTAGTCGTCGTTCCCCTCCTTCTCCATCCTGCATCTCGGCTTCCTCTGCTCTTCGTTATCGTGTCTCTTATGTGCCACCGCTTGGCCATTCTCTGCGGCTCCTTCGCTCCCTCTTGTCGCCGCGGCCCTTGCGCTTTTTCTTTTCGCCTTTTTGCTCCTACTCATTTGTCTTGCCTTCCGCTTCTTTTGCTTTCAATTTCACTCGGCTCCGCTGGGATCGCTTGCCGGTGCCGCCGCGCGTATATGCGCGCACGCCTGAATGGCAAGATACGAGGCTCTCGCGCCGTGGCTTCACCTCCGTGCGACTCTCCCTGTGTCTGTGTATATAAGCGAAGGGAGGCACACACGACCAAGGGGCTAGAGTCGATAAGCTAAGGATATACGAGCGGCCGGTGTGATGAGGGAGAAATTTGCCGCGCTTAGATCGAAAGCGCGCACTACTATATGCCCTGCTCCTCCTGCCACCGTCGCTCCGCTATATATACCTGCCTCTCTCTCTCGGTTTTGCGAAATAACGCGCGCTAGCTCGGTAGATTTATTGAAAGCACGCCGAGGTATTTTCTTGACCCCTGTGGCTCTCCACCTGCCCCCCTCCCCCGAGCAATCTTTATACGAAGTTTGGACAGGCACGGGGGGAGTTACGGCGGACTCGAAAGAAAGCGCAAGTTTTCGAGACTTCTCTTATACGGCTATTGCGCGCTCTGCTCGACACTTTGATGTGCATAGCTCGCTCCTCCGGTAGATCGGCATCCAAATTTAATCCGCTGGATTTCGAGGAATTTTTATCGATTTCTTTTCGAAATTTAGATTACGCCTCGGACCATAAAAGAGCCAGCAGCGGTGAATCGAGGAATTTTAAGCTCGTACAATTCGAGTAATGGACAAACGAGTATTTTCACGTGGAAGGTCAGGGGTAAAAAGAAGCCGGGGGCCACCAAGATTGATCGTCAAATAATGTTCTTTTCAGACTAAGCAAATTATCAAGATTGAGAACGCGACTCGTTTTTATTATGGGAGAAATAAATCTAGTTAATAAATTACCGAATAATCACGTAAGCAGCGCGGCATTGACTTGTAAATTTCGTTTTTCGAATACGACAGAAACGCGCGCGTGCGCGATATTACCCTTGTAATCTTCGACGATAAATGCCGGCAATGCGCGGTGGATTCAGAGAAAATCCGTAAATAACGTCCGCACAAAGTGCGTCAATACCGTGTTTTGTTATTCAAAATTAATCGAACAAGTGACTTTATAAATTTTCTTAATTTATGTAAGGAATATGATACCCGCTAAATTTATAACTCGCGCGCCTTCGGGGACTAACGTTCCTTTTTCCTACGGCCACGCGCGACCGAGGAGCATGCGTAATTCGTATAAAAGCTTGATATTTTTTCGTAAAATGCTAATTATTCGAAATTTCGAACTGTTTAGATTCCGAACTGACAAATTATTCCTCCCGGTCTAAGCGATATTTCGTATAGAAATTATCTTGAAATTTTTCAAAACAAATGTAAATCAAGTAGACGCCTTATTGCCAGGGATACGCACGTGTTTTGGGCCCCGAGGAATATTTTATAAGGAGTTTCTATAAAGTCGCTTGGTCGTCGGTGGATTGAAATACGAATGAAATCCGGAGAGAGAAAAAAATGAAGATGACCGGCGGAAAAAGATCGAAAATAAATAAAAAAGGAACAACGTCAAATTAAATTTCCAAAAATATCCCGGGCGTGTTTCGTAATCTTTTCTCTCTCGGTCGTCGCGCTTACACGGCCGCGTATAAATATATCCCGAGCGTTTTAGCACAAAGCCTTATCAAAGCTAAACAGCCGGGAGTAATGAAGAATCGAATAAAATTGCAATTTTATTAGGCGGCACTTACTAAATTCCATTACAAATAGCGGGGGCTCTCTCTCTCTCACGCGGCCAGAGATAAAGAGATGCTCGCGCGTCTACCTGATTTTTCTCCCTAGACGCGCTCTTATCCAGATAAAAGTCGGAAAGGAGCTTGGGCGCGATCCCCGCTACGCCCATTCTGGGGCTTTTCTCCCCTTCTCGCGCTCGTGCGCCCCGCGAAAATTCTAAGGCGACATCCGTTGTTGAAATTATCGCTTTCTCGGGGATGATATTCAATCTCCGGCTAGCAGCAGGTCCACGCAGATTCTCTCTCGGCATTTGTCAGAGGATTATAGCGGGGCGCGCGGGAAAGCTCTCGCGGCGCGCGTATTCCTCTGCTCGGCCAGCTGAGAGAGCGCGTGAAGCCTCCGGTCGGTTCTCCGCGCTGAGAAAACTCTCGCGGGCTTCTTTATAGGAATATCAAGGAGGCGGCCGACGCGCGCTTATCCGCGCCCCCGAGAGGATTCCCCGGGCCCCGCGAGTTATACCGCTGACCTTTGGGAGAGGAACGCAACCGAGGCACTGCCCGGCACGCACGCGCGCGCATATACATAACTAGCCCCGTATATGTGCCTCCTCCTCGCCATCTCTCCGTCTCTTTCTCTCTCGGTGTACATGTGTGTGTGCACATGTCTGCGAAGCTATGCATCGGCTCTCCTCGCGTGCGAGCGCACTCTCTCTCGCGGGCAAGCCTCCCGGCCGCTTTTCGGTTTTATGAACTGGAATACACGCACATATGTACGCATGCACACAGGTGCCTGCGTGCGGTCATGTATGTATATCTCTCCAGCGCAAGCCCGTACGCGCATTCTGATTATTATTCTCCCGGGGCCGCGATTCGACGCTGTATACACCTCTGGCCATTTTCTCCGGCCTTCCTCTTCCCCCTCCACCGCCTCATCCTCCTTTTTTCCTCTTCGAACTCTCGACTCTCTCTCTCTCTCTCTCTCTCTCTCTCTCTCTCTCTCTCTCTTACTTTTTTTTATCTTTTCTTCTTTTTTTATTATTCACATAAACCAGTTTCTTTTTGCTCGCAGGCCGGTGAGCGCACAAAATTCTTTGTTTACTGGATTTGCATTTCGGTATATCAAAATTATAAGCTGATAAAGTGGCCTGACGCATTTACGACGGCCAATTGTAACCGTACAGCCGCGGAATGCCTGATGCCAGCTATTTTCGGGGCAATAATTTGTATCACGCTGTTCCGACTTGTTTGTGTGTCTGTGTGTATCTGTGTGTGTGTGTGTGTTTCCCCCGGTGTATTTTATTATGGTTAGCCGTGAGCGTATACGAACGTAAATCGAACTAATTTTAAAATAAGTGTTAAGTTAATGTTGTCGCGAGTGTAAAGTCCTTGCCCCGAGAGTTGATTATATTTTTTTCCACTTTCCTCTATATCGAATTACATCCGAACCTATCATCTTATCACAATGTTGCACATTGTAAAACCTAAATTGTCGCAACGCAATGAATATTGTTTATACACGTTTAATCCCCGTACGCAATTTTATAAATTTTGCCAATCCAGCGAAAAATAAATCATCCCGGTAATGTATGAAATGAGTCAAACAAACGAAATTTATTCAGTGAAATTCCAAGCCTCGGATATACATGATAATAATATTATGAATGATACAAATTTATTGATCAATATATTATAGGCATTTACAAAGCACACTATTTTACAAAAAAAATTCAACCTTCAATGTTTCATCGGAAATGGATATTTTGGAAGCATGTGACAAAATTAATTTACCAATTTAAATAAACGATTATGAAATCCGAACGCCGAAAGTTGGGTAACACTTTTTTTTACAATTTCGTTATTATTTATTAACAAAAACAAGGGAAAGAGGAAGCGAGCAGGGCGAGATTAAAATGAGCAATGAAATAAAGATGTTTCATAAATGATAAAACTCACAATCGATTCGTGCATATAATTATCTACATCGATTTTAATAAAGCCCCGTCAACTTTGTCGCTATACACATCCTACTACACTTTCTTTATGATTATCAACAATAAAAAGGCAAAATATCACTCTGACCAAACAACGAAGCGAACCAGATATTCCAAAGGTGTCTTATGCATAAAAAAATGCAGCTCCTTTTCCCACACAGACAGGCAGACACGCGCTAAAATGGCGCTGAAATTCCAAAACTATTTACCCCGCGCGTCTACGTCTGTACAGGCATTGAAATCGCTTTGGATGCATGTATCACGCAAAGCTTTTACACCAGCCTCTTTTCTCACACATGCGCCCGCAGACGGACCTCACAGCAATATAAGTATACACCTACTTGAGCCGCGCGCATATTTAATAAGAATCCGCGGAAAACACGCGTAATTTGAAACCTCATATAATTTATTAAAACTAAAACATTTCCTAGCCGGACTCGCCGGATAAGCGCGGGGGGGGATATCGGTATAAAGAGAGCCCACGGCGCGAGAGGGGGGGGGAGAGATAAAAAGTCCGTGGCATTTTGCTCGGCAGATTAGCATCACTTACACGCTTCTTATTCGTTATCGGCCTTTTTTTTCTTTCTCTCATTTGTACTGGCCACCCCGCTACTCGCGACGTCACCGGACTGCAGGCTGCCTCGCGCGCTTAATTGTAACAGAGGCGGCTTATTAATCGCCTCGGCGGGCAAATAAACCGTCCAATAAAATACATTTATACGCGGTCGGATAAAATCTGGCTCTCGCTTATAGAGGCAAGCGAGAGAGAGAGAGAGAGCGTTAGGAGCCGAACAAATTTCAAAAGACGAAAAGAGAGGATAAGCCGGCGAACAATGAGCATAATTAAGCTAAATTAAGTGGCAATGACGTAAGATGGGCCGCGGTTAATTAGTGCCGAGCGCTACCGATCCTTAAGCTTATATTTACGGACACGTCGAGTTTCGATACGCGTCAAAGCCGTCGGAAGCGGGAATAGGGGCTGAGAGAGAGAGGGAAGAAAGGAGAGGTGAGCCTAACGCCCTCGCAGCCGGGAAAAATCGGTAACAATCGGCCATTCGTTACCTCCGTAGCCGAGAGCGCCGGAGGAGATATTTGATTCGGCGCCGAACGGGGCTGCAGGCACCGCTAGAAAGAGCGAGAGAGGGCAAGTGGGGGAGAGAGAAAGCGATCTGTTAATTAAAAGGCCAGGGCATTATCTGCAGGAGTTTACGAGGTCCATCGAGGTTTCGCTGCGCGCGCTCTCTGGCTATACGCTCGAAATTCTGATCCATTTAAATGCGAGGCCGTAATTTTGCGGAAATAAGAAGAAAAAAAAGAGGAAGAAAGAAAGAAAGGCCAGGGGGGGAAGCAGAGAGAAAGAGAGTGCGCGGGAGATGAAAATCGCGGGGTTATGCGTGCGCGAGAGATGCGTGGAGAGAGAGGAATAAGCCGAGAAAGAGGAAGGAGAGAGAGAGAGAAAAAAAAACGAGGAGGAAATAACGAAGGAGGATCGTCCTTCGGATCATACGCGAAAGAGGGAGTGAGTGAGTATGAAGAGGGAGGGGGTGAGACGGAGCAAAGGGTGGGAGAGAGAGAGAGAGCGAACGCTCGCCTTTTAGTAAAATCAACATTTTAGACGACTGCCACGACTCGTTCCCACCGACGAGGAAACGTAACCCGTATTGGACCGAGGCCTTTTCACACGCATCTCTCTCTCTCCTCGCGGCCTCCGCTCGCCCTCTCCTCGATCCCACTCCTTCTTCTCTCCTCCTCTTCTCTCTGCCCATATTTATCTCTCGCTCTTCCTCTATCCTCCGCGCTTATTCTCTCCTTACCTGACCCTCCCCCTTCCTCTCTCTTTCTCTCTCCCTCTTGCGCGCGCTCTTTACCTCCTGCTTGCTCTTTGCTTCGACTGAAATTCTTATTGACTGACTTACGTATTACCTGAAATAGCTCTCTTATACGCCGGCCGCGTGCGTAGGCACATAGCAGCGCGAGAGGAGCCCCCCCTCGTATATACTCGCTGTATATATACTCGCGCCTATTTCATCTACATTACTCCACGCCGAGAGATAAGAATGTATATACGAGCGCGCGCGTATACGCCGGCCGCGAAACTCCTCCAACGGGGAAGGCCCTTTTCTGAGGGAAAATTCGATTACGTGTTCATTGCATTAATAAATGCCCCGAGCCTCGAGAGTTCAAACAGAAAAGCCCCTACAAAGGAACAGAGACACGAACAACAAAAAAACAATCCTTTTTCCCAGTATCCACCTTTTCTGACCACCTTCTCTCGCGCGCCAACTCCCCACGCGAGAGCTTCATTTACATTCCAGCGTGGAAATACCCTTAGCCGCTAATTTTTAAAATCTCTCTCTCTCGAAAACGCACAATGCCCAAGAGAGAATAAGATTCGCAGTTTCGTCATTTTCATTTTAATTTCATTTCACCCTGGAATAATGCAAATATCACGTAGATTCCCCCCGTAATTTGAGCGAAGCACGAGAGAGCGAGAGAATTTCATTTCCGGCTCGAATAAATAAAGTCAAGATTGAAGAATAAATTTTGATATTCCGATCCCGAGGAAATATCATCGTAAGTCCAGTTAATTATCACGTTAAACGGTAAAAGCGCAGGTCTTAGAAATATCCCCAAAAAATACAGTTGGCCCGCTCAAAAAAAAAAGAAGTTCTGAAAGAAGTCGAAGTCCGATAGGCGTTTCGAAATAAGTGGATTTGAATGTCATATCGTAAAGCTCAGGGGCCTTATTCACTAATTTTATCAGCCCGATACGCCGTTTATAACGGGCAAAAATGCATCATATCACGTGAGCAAAACAATGTTTTTCGAAATGGTTAGTAGCTTTCGGGCAGCTTTATCCACAAAATCGCGTATTAAAGTCCGTAAACGCCGATACAGACTTATATCTACAGCCAACTTAGCGTGTGGCTGAAGATATACTTTTATAATATGCTTCCTCATAGAGGATTGTTGAAAATAATTTTTTACACACAATATATTTTAATGTTATTTTAAAAGCATATATAATCTTTATTTATTAATACATGTATAATAAAAACACCGTTTTATATAAGTAATCAATTGTTTATTTATTCATTTTCTACACAAAAGGTTAATTTTTTTTCATT